>BQNB010022367.1:12399-60192 GCA_026074375.1 Tanacetum coccineum | reverse complement strand
TAGGTTTGCCGAATCATTCACATCCATAGAAAACACAAAACCAGCCTCGACTTCAAACATAGTTTCTAACAAGCGTGTGTTGAGTAAGACTTTCTACTAGTGCTAGCGGATCACAGCCTTCAGGCAATACAAAGAATGATATGATTCTACAAACACCAAGTAGTAATTCGAAGAATAAAGTAGAAGCTCACCCTAGGAATGTTAAATCTAGTTTGAATAAAAGGAATGGTACTGTTAAAGTTAATGGATCTGCGTCTGTGCAGAAATCCAAGAAACAAGATGATTTTGATTATGTCTGTGTTAACAGTAATGATTGCATGTCTTCTGATAATTTGTGTGTTTCTAATTCTTTGAATGTTGTGAAATTTCGTGCTAAACCTAAGCAGAATAAATCTAAGAAAGCTATTTGGAAACCAACAGGAAAAGTTATAACACCCTGTGTTTTCAAGTCTTTGACGACGTCAATAAATGTGCTATTTATTTTTATTATTGTACGTGTTTGCTTAAAATTGTAAACGTTAGGTTAAATCGCGTACGTCTAAAATTAGCGTTCAATGTAAACGGGCATCAAACAATTAAATATTTACATCATTCAAGGGTTATATAATTATTTTAAGAATAATTATTAACTTTGTTTATCTTATTTTTATCGGATACGTAAAGTGTTTACGTTTCGCGATAAATTGCGCCAGGGATCTGCAAAAACCAATATTACATCTACTTCTCGAATGAATGCAGGTTTGTCCAAATCGTCCCTGGTTTTGGATTCCGGTTGCTCGAAGCACATGACCGGAGATCGCTCTCAGCTCACCAATTTCATCAGTAAATTCTTGGGTACAGTTAAATTCAGAAATGATCAAGTTGCAAAGATAATGGGTTTTGGAGATTATCAGATTGGGAATGTTACTATTTCAAGGGTTTATTACGTTGAAGGACTTGGGGCATAATCCAATTTTTCTGTGGGCCAATCCTATGATTCCCAATCTCCGAAGTGGCTTTTCGTCAACACACATGCTTCATTCGTAATCTAGACGGTGTTGATTTATTGACGGGATCTCGAGGGGATAATCTTTATACACTCTCACTTGGGAATATGATGGCATCCTCTCCCATTTGTCTATTGTCAAAGGCGTCTAAAACCAAGTCTTGGTTATGGCATCGTCGTCTATCTCACTTGAACTTTGGTGCTATCAATCATCTTGCAAGACATGGACTTGTCCGAGGTCTCCCTAAGCTCAAGTTTGAAAAGGATCACTTATGTTCTGCATGTGCATTAGGCAAAAGTTCAAAGAAACCCCACAAACCTAAATCTGAGGACACCAATCAAGAAAAACTCTATCTGTTGCATATGGATCTATGTGGGCCAATACGTGTCGCGAGTGTCAATGGAAAGAAGTACATCCTCGTTATTGTCGACGACTACTCTCGATTTACATGGGTAAAATGTTTGCGATCAAAAGATGAGGCTCCAGCTTTTATTATCAACTTTTTGAAGATGATCCAAGTACGGCTTAAGGAAACCGTTCGTCGCATCAGAACAGATAATGGAACTGAGTTTGTTAATCAGACATTGCGTGAATATTATGAGCAGGTTGGCATCTCTCATGAAACATCAGTTGCACGCTCTCCACAGCAAAACGGTGTTGTTGAAAGACGAAATCATACGCTAATTGAAGCAGCCCGTACTATGTTAATTTATGCAAAAGCTCCTTTATTTCTATGGGCCGAAGCGGTTGCCACAGCCTGTTATACCCAAAATCGTTCCATGATACGTCGTCGTCACGATAAAACACCATACGAGCTTTTACACGACAAACCTCCCGATCTATCGTATCTACATGTGTTTGGTGCACTTTGCTACCCAACGAATGATAGTGAGAATTTGGGCAAGTTACAACCAAAGGCTGATATTGGTATTTTCATTGGATATGCACCCATGAAGAAAGCATTCCGGATTTACAACAGACGTACCAGACGAATAATTGAAACCATTCATGTTGATTTTGATGAGCTGACCGCGATGGCTTCTGAACACAGCAGTTCAGGACCCGCTCTTCATGAAATGACTCCTGTATCGATCAGTTCAGGACTCGTGCCAAATCCTCCTTCTTCAACACCATTTGTACCACCTTCGAGATCTGACTGGGATTTGTTGTTTCAACCAAATGATTGATTGAGTCACTTAATCCCCCGACATGTTGCTTTAACAAGCACCAGAAGTCATTGCTCCTATTCCTGAAGCAGTTGCACCTGAACATGTTGTATCAACTGGCTCACCTTCCTCAACTATAGTTAATCAAGATGCACCATCACCAAGTAACTCTCATACAACACAAGAAACTCAAACACCTATTATTTCTCATGATGTTGAAGAAGATAATCATGATATTGAAGTTGCACATATGGGTAATGATCCGTACTTCGGTATTCCAATTCCAGAAGTTACTTCTGATCAATCTTCATTATCAGATGTTAGTCATACAATTGTGCCTCCCGATCACCAAGTTTCTGAACACAATAGCAAATGGACTAAGGATCACCCACTTGAGAATATAATCGGTGCTCTCGACAGACCAGTTTCCACACGACTACAACTTCATGAACAAGCCTTATTCTGCTACTATGATGCCTTTCTAACATCAGTCGAACCCAAGAGCTACAAAGACGCATTAACTCAAGCATGTTGGATTGAAGCTATGCAAGAGGAACTTCATGAGTTTGAACGTCTGGAGGTTTGGGAACTTGTTCCTCCTCCTGACAAAGCATTTGTCATCTCTCTTAAGTGGATCTATAAGGTTAAGCTTGATGAGTTAGGAGGTATTCTGAAAAACAAGGCACGGTTGGTCGCTCGTGGTTATCGCCAAGAGGAGGGTATCGATTTCGAAGAGTCATTTGCTCCGGTTGCAAGATTAGAGGCTATACGAATTTTTCTGGCGTTTGCTGCTCACATGAACATGGTCATCTATCAAATGGATGTGAAGACTGCGTTTCTGAATGGTAATCTGCGAGAAGAAGTTTATGTTAGCCAACCGGACGGATTTGTGGATCCAGACAAACCTAACTACGTCTACAAGCTTAAGAAAGCTCTTTATGGGTTGAAACAAGCTCCACGGGCGTGGTATGATATGTTGTCTTCATTCCTGCTATCCAATGACTTCTCCAAAGGCTCAGTGGATCCTACTCTGTTCATCCGTAGAGAAGGCAACGAACTATTACTGGTACAAATCTATGTCGATGATATAATCTTTGCTGCATCTACTCCTGAACTTTGTGATCTATTTGCTAAAATAATGTGTTCCAAATTTAAGATGTCGATGATGAAAAAAATCTCGTTTTTCTTAGGACTACAGATTTCTCAAAGTCCTAGAGGCATCTTCATAAACCAATCTAAATATGCTCTTGAATCACTAAAGAAATATGGCTATGAATCTTGTGACCCAATGGATTCTCCCATGGTGAAGAAGTCCAAACTGGATGAGGATAAAGATGGGAAAGCTGTTGATCCATCACACTTTCGTGGTATGATTGGCACCCTTCTTTATCTTACAGCCAGTAGACCTGACCTACAATTTGCTATATGCATGTGTGCCCGATATCAGGCTCGGCCTACCAAAAAGCACCAAAATGCGGTAAAAAGAATCTTTCGGTATCTTAAAGGAACCGTACATCAGGTTCTTTGGTATCCAAAGGATTCTTCCTTTGTACTAACAGCATTTGCAAATGCGGATCATGCTAGTTGTCAAGACACACGCCGTAGCACATCTGGCAGCATACAACTTTTGGGTGATAGACTTGTAAGCTGGTCGTCTAAACAGCAGAAAAGCGCTGTGATATCCAGTACGGAAGCTGAATATATTGCTTTGTCCAGTTGTTGTGTTCAAGTCCTTTGGATGAGATCATAACTTACCGACTATGGCCTTGGATTCAATAAAATTCCAATGTACTGTGATAACAAAAGCAACAAAAGCGATATTGCATTATGCCTGCAAACAAGGTTCAACATTCCAGATCCCAAGCATATAGACATCAGGTTTCACTTCATCAAGGACATGTTTAGAATGTGTGATCGAGACAATACTTTGCAATACTAAATCAAATGGCGGACATCTTTCACTACAAGCTCTTTATCTTGGCCAAGAAAAATGAATTTCTTATCAACCGAAGTTGGGAATGGCGGCGTTTTACGACGCCGATACTCTGAAACAATTGGTAGATAATAGGATGATTAGTGGTTGTACCTATTCAAAAACCTGTATAATAAGTAAATACTTAAAATCATAAAAACACAAAAAGATTTTTATTTCATTTTTTATTTCAATTTTATTTTTATAAAATTTTAATAAAAACAAAAAGAAAAATAAAAATCCAAAAACCAAAAAGATTTTTTTTTTATATAAACGTTTCAAAAACAAAGCTACAAAATTAAAAAACGAGAAAAATCAAAAAGAAGTTTTAACAATGGCATTTCTTCTGAACTCGATACATTTACCGGTCTTAAGAAAATGTCATTCAACAATATACAAGCCTAAAATGAAGTTTCGAGCAGGAAGTTTTCAAATATTTCAAAACATGCCAAATGGCTTGCTAATTATTTCAGATAGAAACCCGCTTTTCACCTTGAGAAAACATGTCGTCAAAAAAGATAGTTGTTCCGAACAACGGAATTTCTTCTCGGCAATGGTCTACTTTATGACCTGCAAAGGCTTGAGATTACTTTGCATCACAACCCGGTCTTCCTATATCCATAAGTGTACTGTTTCCAGGTGCATCTATGTGAATAAATAAGAGAAATCTTATTTATCTTGGTGTTTTGTTGTTTGTCACCCTAAGATACAAAATCATATCCATCATCTAAAATAATTTTCAAATACATTTGACTTCTCAAACAAAGTCTACAGCTCTTAAATAGAAAACGGGTTCATTGTTTGAGGGGAGAGAAAGTCCAAATTTCTTTGTCATAGATCCAATGAGCTGTCAAAAGGGAAAAAGATTTTCAAACGATTACGTAATATCTCTTGATAGAAAGTTAATGAAGTTTAACTCGCTTGTGCTTTATGTGTTACTTGTTTTATGCCTTTAGGGTGCAGTTTGCTAAATTTTGTCTATAGGTATGAGAGTTTAAAACATTAAGGACCATGTGTGCTATTTGTTTAACTTGAATATACCTTATAAAACATAATTTGCAAGATTAATAAGTAGTGTTAACATGAGGGGCCAAATGTGTCAAAATTTAAAATTGGTTACTACCATTCCTACCCCCCACCCATTCGTGTCACTGTTCTCACACACACAAACACACTCAAACACACACACGACCACTTTCCAAATCGAAACACTTCAAACAAGCTAATTCACTCCGTTTCATCTTGAAGGTATAACTTAAATTTTGATTCTCATCACCTAATCAACTTAAATCCCAAAGGAATTGATAGTTTTCGCCATATTTTATCACAATTGCCCTAATTATGAAATTAGGGTTCTTAAAATTAAAATGTGGTTAAATCTTAAATTGATTGAGGGCTTTTTTTGTATTAGGTGTGATATATGTATAGGTTAAGTCCAATTTATTATTCGTTGTGATTTAATCCTGTTCTTGATTGTTTTGTGCTCGATTGAATAGATATATGCATAAATATTATATGTTTTGTGTGAGATTGTTATATCATGGTTTCCTGGACATGCTAGAGTAGTGGTAACTGTTAAGATCGATCTAGTACAACCTAAAGAAACCGAACGATCAAAAATAAACATGAATCGAACGAGCATAATAACATATGAACCGAACGAGTGGTTAGTTGTGTGAATCGATCGAGAAATATGAAAATAAGGATCGAACGAGTGTCGTGTAGAGTGAATCGATCGAGTGATTCATAATATGGACCGATCGAGTGTCAGTGAAAAGGGAGCCGAACGAGGGATGTGTAATAAGGACCGAACGAGTGAAAGTCTAGTAGGATCGAACGAGTAAATCATAGTGAGGACCGAACGAGTGAGTCCTAATGAGGACCGAACGAGTGAATCCAGTATGGACCGAACGAGTGAAACACTAAAAGGACCGAACGAGTGAATGACTATGAGGACCGAACGAGTGAATCTAGCATGAGTCGAACGAGTGAATGTCTATTGAGGACCGAACGAGTGGATCAAGTATGGATCGAACGAGTGACTAATTGTATGGACTGAACGACTGAATGCAAACATGGACCAAACGAGTGACTGCTGGTGAGAACCGAACGAGTAATTGCAAACATGGACCGAACGAGTGTTTGAGTATATGGACCGAACGAGTGATATTTAGTGGAAACCGATCAATGTGTTTCTTTGAGGACCAAACGAGTGAAGTTATCAACACTCAACCTATTTTTGACATAACACACTTAAGATCAGATTTTTTCTAACTAAGATTAAATTAAACATATCTCTTAGTTTAAACTAGACAGTAAAAGCTGACAAAAGAAGGTTAACTACATTCATACTTAATTAATAAGAATAGGTGCCTTGAGTCTCATACGCTATTAGTCTAACTCTAGATTTTGATCTTCAAAAGTGCTAAAAGTCATAAAGGTTCTCATGAATAAATGATTGTGTCTTCTTATAAACTGCACTCACTCTTTCTTAAATAGACTCATGGAAATCTCAATAGTGGATCAGATTGCATTGGATGATGCGTTAGTGGCTCCTGCTTGACCACTAAGATTGGAAATGTAATCTTCGCTAAGCTCTGATGTCGACATCAAAGGAAGCACTCTGTCAAGTAGTACTAACGATGTGGTTTAAAACTCACTCGACGATAAATCCTATTTCTACAATGATTCCAAGACCACATGCTGATGCTCCAGAGATCTATATGCAAGAATTCTGGGCCTCTGCTTATGTTCATAACCGATCTGTCAGATTCAAGACTAATAACAAAAAGCACATTCTTGGACTGGATCAATTCAGAGACATTCTTCAAATCTGCCCTAAAATCGGTAATAAGAAGTTTGAAGAACCACCTCTTGAGAAGGAGATTCTCGCCTTTCTAGCTAGTCTTGGTCACTCTGGAGAAATAAGGAAGATCACTGATGTTAATGTCAATAAACTGCATCAACCCTGGAGATCATTTGCCGCTATCATCAACAAATGTCTTAGTGGTAAACCATCCTATGACAGTCTTCGTCTTTCTCAAGCTCAAATCTTGTGGGGTATGTACAATAAGAAGAATGTTGATTATGCTTATCTTCTGTGGGAGGACTTCATTTACCAGATAGAGAACAAAAATACGAAGAAGGGCAATGCGATGTACTATCCTCGTTCACCACCACGTTAGTCTTTTCACTTGGCCATGGGAAAAAGACCCGTTCAATTCCCTTAAGAGAACAAATAAATTGGCATTAAAGCAGAATGACCCAATGTTTACAACAATCAATGTCATCTCAAGGAATGAAGACACTCAGTTGTACGGGACTATCTTGCCAGTAGCATTAACCAACGAGGACATTTGCAACTCTGAATCATACAAAGAGTATTATGCTATTGCTTCAGGAACAATTCCTCCAAAGACAAAAGGAAGTAAGAAGAAAGCTGATACAGATACAACCACTAAACAGAGTCCTCCCACAGTCCCCAAAGAAAAGAAAGAAAAGAAGTCTGGAAAAGGGAAGCAGAAGGCTAAAGAGTTGGAGACTATTTCTGAGGCGGTTTTGACAGAGACTGAGCAACTCAAGATAATCACTAAAAGAAGCCGTAAAGAAACTCACAGCTCTCATGCCAATGGTTCTGGTATAGATGAAGGAATTGGTTTTACACCAGTTGTTCCGATGTGCATTACCTGATTATGACTCAGAATGATCTCATCTTTGAAAATCAAGTGATGAGAAAGCTCAAGATGATGAAGATGAAGATAAAAATGACGTTAATGAGACTACACAGGATGATGAACATGACGATGATGAGAAAGCTCAAGATGATGATGATGAAGAACAGACTGAATCAGAAGATGATGGTGATGATTTTATCCATCCAAAGCTCACAACTTATGATGATGAAATAATACATGAAGAGGAAACTGATGAAGATGATTCTTTATTCGATCCTACAATTCACACACCTTAAACCCTCTCATATCCTCAACATCAAGATGAAGAAGACAGTAACAATGAAATTGAAGGAACGAATGTTGAAGGAGCAAAGTCGGATGAAGATGCTACATATCAAGAGGGTCAAGGAAATGAGGCAGTCGAAGATACCAATACCAATCTTGATGGAAGAGAATGATGTTAATGACAATTTATAAATAGCCCCAGGTTCAAACAACCCAGGAAATGAAGACACTCATGGACCCTAACTCCGGTAAGATCACTGATGTCAACAACATAGCCGTCTGTATCAGCTGGCTTCGTCTCCAACATGCTGAATCCAAACAAGATACCGGTTGGATGATAATTTGGACAACATACTTAACCCAAACCTCTCTAATTGATACTCCTGTAACTGCCATTATGGGTTCCATCTTCTCTGCACCAACCAATTCGCCCCTCCGACACCGAATCCTCCCCGTCTTCAAATACAAGCAACCACCAATACTCACACCGGCTACTACACAAGCCCCTCCTACAAAATCTTTCCAACTTTGCTTTCGTTGTTGTGGCTTAGATTACAGACTAAAAGTGTGAGAAGACAACTTTCTCAGAACTCAACAAACAAATCAATATGCTGAAGCGCTCACTACTCTACTTCTTTGTGCATCGTTGATCAATACTATCAAATAAAATTCAGGAAGGCAGTGATTGCAAGTCCAATTGAAGTATGGACAGAATTCGAGAAGAGTCTAATACTGCAAATCAACAATTCCTTGATTCAATCGATGAAGGAATGAAGAAAGTAATCAAGGAACAAGTCAAAAAGGAAGTCTCCAAAATTACTCTAAAAATAGAGAAGTTAGTAATCGATCAACTCGAGTCTGAGGTTCTGGTACGATCATCAAAGGAAGCCAACACTCTCATGCTGGTGAGCTGCTTAGCTTTTCAGAACTAGGGCTGAAAAAAATATCTTAATTGACAAGATGGAAGCTAACCAACTCTATCAACAAGGTCAACATTCATAGGCATTCTCTACAAGGCATTAGTTGATGCGTATGAAGCCGAAAAAATTCTGTTAGATACATATGGCAATACGGTCACAATAAAAAGACCTCGAGACGGGGCAGATGATGATCAAGAACCCTCCGCTGGAATAGACCGGGGGTCCAAAAGAAGAAGGTCCCGCTTCTACTAGTGCTCCAAGTGAAACGACAACCACGACTGCAGGAAAGACTACTACTACAGGTTCTAAGACTCACAAGCAATCTGCTAGCCAATCTGCTCCGGTAGAGGAAACTATGCAAACTACAAATGTCTTTGAAGCACTTGCACACCAGGAATTTGAAAAAGGTGTCCATGATGAACAAGCAGAAGAAGAGGTCCAACATCTTCCTGACTGGTTTCAACAGCCAACACGACTAACTTCTCCTGATCATGCATGGAATAAGTCTGTTCCTGCCATTCATGAATCTGTCCAACCTTGGTTAAGCAATCTGGCATGAAGACAAGACCCTCGAGAGTCATTCGATGAACTAACCCGAAACAATATACATTATGAACTTCATCGCTTTTGTGATGAACCGCTAAAAGTTAAAACCACTAACACCTGACTTGTTTAGCAGGTCTAAACATTTGAGCTGATGAAGGAACATCAAAAGTTTAACTAAACTTGAATTACTTTTGTATGAGAAGTCTCAAGCCACAACAGAAAAATTGGACTGGGATCAACCCCGAAGGCCGCCAAAATCCTCATGATCAGCGACACCACATACCGATGGTTCCAAATTTCTCAAGGTCGTCATTAATACCCTTTTCATCACTTCAATCAATAACGACCTTGAGTACCTAACTTGGTGCGAGTCAAGCCGCAAGTATTCTACTTTCAGGTTACGAAGACCATGGCTGCAGATTACGGGCATATCGAATGGATAGAAAGACTTAGTGCCCCCAACTCAATGTGGAGTTCAAATGAATTGTCAAATACAATAAATTTCGCCCTCTGGGGAAATCTCACATTGGGGCAATAAGCGAAGATAGTTCTATGCATTTTGCGACGCACAAGGGAATCAGCTCGTAGACGACTACATTCAAAAAGACGGAGTATAGCTGTCACCTAAGGTGGAAATTAGTCGAATGGCAAAACTACAAGCACTTAACTGGATTAACTATACAATGATGAACACGTTATTACAAGTTTCAAAGAAGCGACATCCCACAGACTAAGGATCCAATCCATTTGAAGATATGCTGCTTCAATCTTCTCGTGCAAGGTAAAGTGATAAATCCAACGTTGAAGAACGTATTGCATTTAAGTCTCCTTAATAATGTTCACAAGAAGCGTTGTCCATCTTAAAGGCGGTAAGATGAAGATCTTCAATTGGGTGTTGAAAAGCTATCACAAAAGAAACTCACCCTCACAAACCTGACACTAGAGATCCAATATGAAAGACAGTGAACGCTTAACACCATACTAGTTTAACTCGTATCCAAGAGGTATCATCACGAGAACAAAGACAAGAAAACATCTTGATTGAGGCATTGACAAACTACACAAGTTCAAGCGAAGTACACTCGGATGATGATCTACTGCTCTAAATGATCGCCTCAATGGAAATTAGAATGAAGTATCCTGCCATAAGACTTTTTTGAGCCAACGTGACAAAAAGCAAATGGCAAGAGCTTATGATTCAGGCGAATTGAACAAAAAGGCAAAAGACAAGGATTATAAAGAGTGAGTTTAGAGTAGATTTGTAGGTGGAAGACCAACGGTGGTGACCAACGTAAAATTTTTAAAAACTTTTTACTACCACAAAGGACCAATATTTATCATATATGTTCTCAACTTAAAAAGGTCAAATCCTCGTAAATACATTTATCTTGTGAATATGATCATTACTAGTGTAGATTTTTTGATGAAAAATAAGATGTGCTTGAGTACAAATTTTTCAAGAATTTCATAGTAAATTCAAAATTTTCAAATAATTGTACTCGGCATCATCTTATAATCCCTCAAAAGTTGAGGGGGAGCAATAATATGTTCCAATCTGCTAGCATATCTCATTTTGGTCCCCCGAACGTTAATCATTGATATCCAAAATATATACAAGATTACATTTTGGATAATGGGAGAAAATGTGATTAACCTGACTTAAGTATATTGACAGAAATTGATCAAATAAAATGGACTCAATGCACTCCAACACCTAGACATGTACTACGATTAAACGATGCACATGTTAAGGGGGAGCTTTTAGTGATGATGAAAAAAAAAAAAAAAAAAAAGTTTTCTCAAGTGAAATCTTATGATATCTATACTCAAACACTTTGATTGAAATTTCAATCTATTGGAAGATCGTGAATGAAAATACCCAAAATGCCCGACCATGTTCTTAAAATATTATGAAGTTTATAAGGCGGTTTGGCTTAGTTATTCCATATCCCATGAACGTCAGCCAGAACCGGAGGGGATTTAACCCAGGATTCCCATTGGAAGGGTGTTTGATCCAAACTCCAAGTTAGAGTAGAAGTCCTTAGTATAATTAAAAAGGATAAAAAGTGAGAATATAAGGAAAAATCCGACTGAGATGTGAGCTAACACTGGAACAAAACCCAACCAGGTGTTAGTTATGAATCTCGTAAGCATTGAAGGGGTTGAAGAAATGAAAAAAATGTAAGGAAAAGGGTGAAAAATAAAGAACCCCGCCCTACACTTAGCAGAAACCGGGTCAATAACATATGCGTCAGAACACTCAGAGTGTAGTCTGAACATTGAAGTCAGTTATGGACCCAGTGACGCTATAGCACAAACCCTCCCAGCCACGTCAAAGACGGAAAGACTTTGTTTTTAAAAAACTCACCGAAGATACACTCATTTCTATTGACTTTCCTCACTCTGATTATTGATATTAAAAATGTGGCACCCAGCTCGCGCCTCCGATCACTAAAATTAAAAGTGCACAATAGAGTCTAAGAAGATCCAAAGAGATCAACCATTAATCTCATTAGACACTTGTCATAATTTATCTTGTCATCATCACACAATGTGAATATCAAGTAATATCATTAGAGTCCTACGCAAGATCCTTGTGATTTTGCCAGAACATCAGAGTGAATTCATTCACAATAAAGATGGAAATCCTGCTTGAGCCAACATCAAACAAGCTCAGTGGAAGGATAACTTGGCATTCTTTATGAATCAAACTTGGAAACAAACTTGGAAAGAAATGATTGGTGCGATTCTATAAGAATCAAACTTGTACCAGAAATGGATCAACTGTTGTTAATGATATTTTGAAATGATAACACTCTTGGTGTTCACAAAAACAATTTTGTTAAGTGATACACCTAATTGATTTTCAAATCGATTTTCTATATCAATCGGTGAGATAGTAACTCACTGGTTCACTCTTATCGTGCTGTCTGCTTTGAGATGTTCCGATAATGAGAACATGCTGAGTACGATGAATCTAATACTTATGTGTTAGAAAGATTCAATACTACAGCTGGAAATCCTGTCAAGAAGATTCTTCTTAAATTGAATCTATCTGATCACAGGTCGATCCTCATGGATTTGAAGGTTACTCCAACCAAACCTGGGCGAATGACAAAGCCATATTCGTCCCCCCGCATATTTCTAACATGTTTTAGTTGCAGGGCCTATTTAAAATGGAGGTGAAGGCCCCCTGATTTCAGCTGTGCTCACAAGATCCATAGCCACATCTCATAATACCGAACCCGGACAAACATAAAGACATCATGAAAGCTCAAGTACATGTTTCAAGACTTCCGCTTACTCTGATACCACACATCTTTCTCGAAGTGTCGATGTATTAAAGTTAAAGAATTTCAAGAAAGATGCAACATTAAAGCTTTCCAAGCATCAAATCAAGAATGGTATAGCAATGTCGGTCCAGAGTTCGCAAGTCCACAAGAGGGCAAAGATACAAGGATGGCGAAGAGCTTATGCTTGGTTGATGATCTCAAGTTGCTTAAGATCACAATGTCAAATACAAGTTCAAGGAACAAGCTCAATCCAGAAGTCAATGATCACTACAACATATTTTCAAGAGAAAGTCAAGAGTACGAGCTAAAGACTAAAGATGAAGCATAGTATGCTAGGTTTAAAGTTTTGTAAATTGGAGTGACCTCCCTTAGAAGAGAGAAAGAAAAAAGGGGAGAAGATAGATAAGACTATAAAAAAGGAAGTAAGAGGAAAAAAGGGGTAGAGTAGAAAAGAGGATAAAAGTAAAGAGGTAGAAGAAAGAAGAGGAGAGAAAAAAAGGAAGAAAAAGGAGAAGAGAAAGAAGAAATAAAAAAGATAGAGTTAAAAAAGAGAAGAGAAAATAGAAAGAAAATGTAAGGGGTGATTGTTGGAAACACAAAAAGTGTCGGTCACTTCCAAGTTGTAACAGTCTTAGCTCGTAGTTTATGTAATGATTAGATTAGTAATCTAGTCCGGCCCAAGACCCATGGGAAGCCCATCATAACCCATGGGCCGGCCTTTAGGTACTATATAAACCCTCTCCTAGCCTTGGAGAGGGGTTGGTTGTTCCATTTTACCACATTTCATTTTATACAATTCATCCATTTTTCATCCAATCTCTCTCTAACATCACAACCCACATCTCACTCTTGTTCTTGGTTTGTTCATAAGATTACTTGTATTCTTCATTCATGCTATGAAAAGGATTTTTAAGTACTTAAAAGGTCAACCAAAATTAGGCCTTTGGTATCTAAAAGATTATCCTTTTGATTTGGTAGCATACACTAATAGTGATTATGCTGGAGCAAGCTTGGATAGGAAGTCTACAATAGGAGGTTGTCAATTTCTTGGATGTAGATTAATATCATGGCAGTGCAAGAAACAGACAGTGGTTGCAAATTCCACAACAGAAGCTGAGTATGTGGCTGCTTCAAGTTGTTGTGGACAAGTGCTTTGGATTCAGAATCAACTACTTGATTATGGGTACAATTTTATGCATACCAAGATCTTTATTGACAATAACAGTACTATTTGCATAATTAAAAATCCTGTTTTTCATTAAAAAACAAAGCATATAGAGATCAGACATCATTTTATTAGAGATTGCAATGAAAAGAAATTGATTCAAATGGTCAAAATCCATACTGACAAGAATGTTGCAGATTTGCTTACAAAAGCTTTTGATGTAAGTAGATTTCAATATTTGATTGTTAGTATTGGAATGCTAAATCTTTAAAGTCTTTAATCTCTTTATGTTTTTGTAGAGTTTTGTATGAATTAGTACTGTTATTCATGTCATTAAAAGTTTATGCTGTTAAGTATAATTAGTACTGCTGGTTATACTTAATACTGCTGAGTTTCTACTATTAGTTATACTTAATACTGTTAGGTATAATTAATATTGTGATAATTGTGAAAATTGCTATGGCTTGTGTTTTCTTGGTTTTTGGACTAACATTTTGCAGGAAAAGCAAAGAAAAGTTTTAAATTGATGATGGAAAAGCTATTTAGAATAAAATTAGAGTTAATGCTGGTGACTCAAAGTTAATACTGCTAGGCATAACTTACTACTGCTGGGTGAAAGTTAATGTTGTTGAGGGTATTTTCCATAAATGCTTCGATTAAGGGTTCAATCGATTCTTTAATCAATTTCACTCTTTCAAATACTCTCTAACTATAAACCCTAACTCAATTTTATCATGCATTATCAAAACCAACATAAATGACGACTCTAAAGTTTGTTGATACTCATAATATGGTCGCATTTTTGTCTAAACCCACAGAATGTGAAGGGTTTCAACAAATTTTAGATTTTCTAAATACAGGCATAAACTTACTACTGCTGTTGAAAGTTAATGCTGTTAGGCGTAACTTAGTACTGCTAGTAGAATGTTAATGCTGTTGAGGGTATTTTTCATAAATACTTTGATTAAGGGTTTCAATCAATCATTTAATCAATTTCATTCACTCATATACTCTCTAATCACAAACCCTAACTCAATTTCATCATTCATCATCAAAACCCAACACAATGACGACTCTAAAGTTTGCAGATACTCACAATTTGGTCGTGTTTTTGTCTAAACCCGCAGAAAGTGAAGGGTTTGAGCAGATAGTGGATTTTCTGAATGCAAATCCTATAAGATATGCACTAACGATCAATCCCACTATATACATTTCGTGCATAGAACAGTTCTGGTCTACTGTCAAAGCCAAAACTGTCAATGGGGAAGTACAGTTACAAGCCCTAGTGGATGGAAAGAAGATAATCATAACTGAATCAACTGTGAGAAGAGATCTTCAACTAGAAGATGCTGAAGGTGTTGATTGTCTACCCAATTCTACCATCTTTGAACAGCTTACACTGATGGGGTATGAGAAAATTTCACAGAAGCTTACTTTCTATAAGGCATTCTTTTCCCCACAATGGAAATTTCTGATTCATACTATTTTACAATGCCTAAGTTCTAAGACTACTGCATGGAATGAGTTTAGTAGCACTATGGCATCTGCTATTATCTGCTTAGCAACAAATCAGAAGTTCAACTTTTCAAAGTACATTTTTGAAAGTATGGTTAGAAACTTGGATAATTTGTCTGGCAAATTTTTGATGTATCCAAGGTTTATACAAGTCTTTTTTGATAAACAACTTGAAGGGATGCCTACTCACAACAGAATATATATTGCACCCTCTCACACTAAGAAGATATTTGGGAATATGAGAAGGCTAGGGAAAGGTTTTTCTGGAAGGGAAACACCATTATTCCAAACAATGGTGGTACAAGATCAAGCAGAAATGGGTGAAGGTTCAACAAATCCCACTGATCTCCATCACACACCTAGTTTTATTCAACCATCAACATCTTAACCTCAAAAGAAACAAAAACTTAGGAAGCCAAAGAGAACGGACACTCAGATACCTCAGTCTAGTGGTCCTACTGAACATGTAGCAGATGAGGCTGTCTATAAGGAGTTGGATGACAGTTTGGTGAGGGCTGCCACTACTGCTTCTAGCTTAGAAGCAGAGCAGGACAGTGGTAACATAGCTAAGACCCAATCTAAGGCAACACATAATGAATCTATTTCCCTAGGAACTACTTCAGGTGGTGGCTCCAGGCGCCAAGAAACCATGGGGATACTATTGCTCAAACTAGGTTTGAGAATGTATCTAAACATTCCAATGATCCACTACTCACAAGAGGTAACACACTTCAAAGTGGTGAGGATAGTTTGAAACTTAATGAATTGATGGAATTATGTACCAATTTACAAACAAGAGTTCTTGATTTGGAAAAGGCAAAGACCACACAAGCTAAAGAGATTGTTAGTTTGAAAAGGAGGGCCAAAAAGCTTGAACAGAAAAAGAGGTCAAGAACTCATAGTCTTAAAAGGTTATACAAAGTTGGTTTTACAGCTAGGGTAGAATCCTTTAGAGATGAAGAAAGTTTGGGTGAGGATACATCCAAACAGGGGAGGATAAATTCTATTGATGTTGATAAAGACATTACCCTGGTTAATGATCAAGATGATGCTGATATGATTGATGTGAATACTTTGACTGGTGATGAGGTGTTAGCAGAACAAGAAGTTCCTACTAAAGATGTGAATTTGACTGTTGATGAAGTTACTTTGGCTCAAGCACTTGCTGCTTTGAAAAGTGTAAACCCCAAGGTAAAAGCCAATGTTGTAGAAGAGCCAAGTATACCAGTTAGTGCTACCAGTACAAAGGTTAGTGCTTCTACAACTGCAACAACTGCTACAATTCCAACTCCAAGGAAAGGAATTGTCATTACTGAGCTGGGCACATCTACAACAACAACAACAATTTCCTCACAACCATCACCGGCAAAAGTTCAGGACAAAGGCAAAGAGAAAATGATAGAACCTGAGAAGCCTTTGAAGAAGAAAGATCAAATCAGTTTTGATGAACAAGAAGCTATCAGATTACAAGCTGAGTTTGATGAAGATGAGAGACTTGCAAGGGAGAAAGATAAAGCCAATGTAGCCTTGACTAAAGAATGGGATGATATTCGGGCTAAGGTTGATTCTGATTACCAGTTGGCTCAAAGACTACAAGCTGGTTGAGAACCCTACAATTTTTGGTAAATTGTCAACCATAAATGATTTGATAAGTCTTTACCACAAGCCGTTTGCTTATGGACTAGCCAGTTCTTATGCCTATTAAGCATGGGAACTGTGACCATCGGATTGTGTGGGTGGTTAGCCACACTCAACACCCTTCTTAATTTCATTTCTTCTTTTACTCATACATTCAACTATTTATTAATGATCTTATTCAAATCTAATGCAACAGTACTTTCTATCTCACTTCTAATCCAAAATCAAGCATCCTTTGCATCAAATCCTTTGAGAGAGGATACCTTCTTTCAACCAACATATGAATGACTATCCCATCTTCAAGCTCTAATATGTAAACTCTACAAGCTTCATATAATCTCCATGTGACAATCTCCCAATTTTGTTGATTATTCCAGAAGTCACTTTGATTATTTTCTTCTTTTGAGGATTCCATTAATATCTTCAAATCTACACAAACAATCAACTCAATTCCTTCCAGTGTGACTTCTGAGTATTGCTTCATTACTAAGTCATACATGTGAAATAAATCTTGCCTATCAAAGATATGAAGTATCTCCATGAGATAGTTGAATGCCCTAAAGTTCCCATTGGCTCTATAAATAACAAGATAGTCTCCATCTGGTGATGATACCTTGTTCAACCTAGAATGACGAATTTTCTCTCCATTATTTCACTATCTATGGTACCTTCAAATGTAACAATCTTTAGACACTTTATGTGTTCATCATCACTATCAACATCTTGGTTGTGTTCTTTACTTATTCCTAGCAAGCATCTTAAAAGGACCCACCTTTTCTCTTCTTTGTACCCTACTCTACTACATCTTGCTCTGCAGGTACCTTGGCTAAGACATCTTCTTTGACAAACTTCTTCTTCTTGTCAGGATCACTAGCTCCTTCATTCATTTCCTTAATCTTTCTTTCATCCTAATTGGAACCAATAACAGTGAAAATTTCATCAAACCTTTTCACTTTCTTATATAAAGCTTGTATTTCTTCAAAAGTTTTATTATTAGTCTGATCTTTTTTGTTTCCAACGTGTTCAAGTAATCATCATCTGACCTCCTGAGCTGATTCTTGTATGAGTCTGTTTCTGATAGGCAGCAGCTCTTTGTTTTTGAAGAACCCTTCTTTGGTCTGCACATTATATCATGGAAGGAATTTTGCTCTTTCTTCCATAGTGAACTGCTCTATCTTTTCTTCTTGAAACCTTAATGCTATAAGTCTAATAGCTTTAATTCTTGCTTTGATGTCATCAAAATATTGTATAAGAGCAGCATTTGTAGCTTCTTTTTTAGCTAACTTTTTCACTTCTTCTTCTGCTTCCCAATCCTCTTGCACCTTTCTTGCAATCTCCTCATCATGAGCAAGCATCTTAAACTTCTTTTCAGATTCATTGATGTCTTCTGATTCAGTGTCAGATTCATCTTCTTCAATCTTTTTCTTGCCCTTTTCTTTAGGATCAATCTTTGGAAGAGGCTTTAAAGTTAAGAGAGATCTTGTTGAAGTAGGCCTTGGTCTTTCAATATTCTCACTCCTTCATTCAACTCCTTTTCTCTTTTTCTCTTGAACTGCTTTGGCTTGACTCATTATGAGAATACTGAGCAATAGTTTCATCTATTCTCGCAAAAGTTATAGAGCAGGTGTGTGGAGTTTTTGGAGTAGCACTTCATACTCTTTAGTATTATCAACATTAACATTCATCTGGTCTATCAGTACTATCCTCTTCCTTGTCAGTACTAACTTTTTGCTTGTCAGTACCTTCATCTGGTCTGTCGGTACTATCTTTTTCCTTGTCGGTACTAAGTGCATCTTTAGTACTAACTTCCTTTTCCTTCCTTTCCTTCTCTTCATGTACCACATATCTTGTCCTCCCCATTTCTTGATCATCCTCAGTCCCTATATTGTCAATTTCATCATCCATCAAGATCATCAAAAGCTTTATATTCTTTATGACTGTAGTTCAGCCTTGGCATATTTTCCTCCTCTGACAGATACAAACTCCTACCTTTTGCATCTAATTTTTTCTTCAAGGATTTTCTTCCTACCAAATCTTTGTCTCAAGGATACACTCTTCATCCAAGCTCTGTGGTGTGTGATAACAAGTTTGGCTTTCTTCTTAAGCTTCTTGATCTGTGCCTTCAAGTGTTGAATTTCTTTGGCTTGATCTGTAACCTGTGTACACAAAGAGATACAAAGATCATACACACTTTGAAGTGTCATTCACCTCTCATTCCCTAAAGGATTTATCACTGGAATGACTGACCCTCCCACTGATCCTACCAGAACTCTCTAGAATGGAATCAGGAATATGAGAAGTAGGTGAAGGTTTGGGTGATGGGTCAGACTGAGGCTCAACATGAACTTCACTTAGGTGAAGAGAAAGGTTTATAGTTATATTAATGGTCTTTCTGATCCTGCATCCTCATGCTCTGTTGGTTGAACCAACATGATAGAAAATAGAGGTATGACTTTCCCTGAAAAATGTTTTCCCTTTTTGACCATAAAAGAGAAAACTTTACTAGTTAAAGCATTAATAGGGAAATGGTCTAAGGGCACGGGCACTTTTGTTAACTGATTATTCAAAAAGATTGAAATAAAGCGTGGATACATAACAAACTTTTTCTTTGCATCTAAGTGTCTAAGCATACCATCAAAAATTAATTTAGAAAAATTATATTTTTGATTAGTGGTTAAGCAAATACATACATACAAAATTAGTGGAATTTGACCCAAGAGGTCTTTTAGGAACTAAACAATGATTCATTGTATGAAAAAGAAATCTCTATTAGGGTGAAAATAGAGCTTTATTAAAGGTTAAAACAGTTAAATCCCCCTCATAACCCATGAGCTGTATAACATCAAATATCGCCTAATTTGGTAAGGAATCTATCCTATCAGCATCATCAAAAAGAAGATCACTTCTTATTGATGCCTCTGAGATAGACACATGCTTTCCAGCTACTTTAGCAGTAATATACCTAACATTTTTGATTATTTTGGATTTGGCAGACATCCAAAACTGTTTAACAAATGTAGTAGAGACTACAGGACTTACAGTAAGAGCATTATGAATGGAGCTTCGCGCAAGAAAGTCAATAATCTCATGAAACTCTGCATTTCCATCAGTCTTCTTTAAATAAGCAACCATATTATGTTTAGGGCATAATTTCATGAACACACCATGGATTGTTAGAAGTTGGTGATCGTCCGGATGAGTGAGAGATTAAGGGTTTGATAAAAGGAAATTACTTGAAAGAGATTACGTGAGTGAACAGTGGCAAATAGAGATGGGTTTTTATAAGGATAAAACAAACCCTAAGTATACAAAGAAACCCATATGAATTTACACTTTAGACCCTTGGCGTATTCTATCTTCAACGACTTTATAGCTTACTTTTCTATGGCCCAACGTTATTCAAATGTTTCAACTGACGGTACTTAAACTTTCCAACCATAGAAGAACAATATAGGCAACAGCAGTGCTTCTGAACCAGCTAAAGCTCTTCAATAACTCTCTACATTCCAAGTAACACTACGAAAATCACACATCATACAAAACTAACCAACAAATCATATTGCCTCCCCTTAACTAATGCCGCTTATGTGAATGATCAACCTAATTATAACAATTAAGACCTGAAACCCTGATAACATCAAATGCCTTGGGTTAGAAGATCAACTACATAACATTCAATTTGTGTATTTTCAGCACCTGGATAAGTTTCTTCTCATAAGCATCCCTAATAAAGTGGTGCCTAATTGCAATATGCTTTGTTTTGGAGTGATAAACTAGATTCTTTACAATGCATATTGTACTTTCATTATCAATGTAGAGTCTTTTTTCATGAAATTGGAACCCATAGCTAACATTTGATTTTGAACCATAGAACTTGCCCACAACAATTGCAGCCAGCAACATATATCTTGCCTCTGTAGTAGAAGATAGCGACAATTGTACTGCTTTTTCGCATTGCCAAGAAATAAGTCTCGCTGCCAGAAATTGACACCTCCTATTGTGAATTTCCTATCAGAATTTGGCTCCAAGCATAGTCACTATCCTGAAATAAGGCTTCCAGGTCAAAAATGAGGAAAACTCTAGGAATACCAAAGCCAAAGGCCCCAGTTTGGGTTTACCCTTTAGATTACCCTAAAAGATTCTCTTAATACACTTAGATGGGAATCTTTGGATGACCTAACCTAGAACAAACACAGATGCAAAACATAATATCAGGCCTATAAGCAAGTCACTACATTAAAGAAACCATCATGGATCTATCAAATGTACCATCCACATCACTAGCAATCCTCAACCTTGACTAAAGGCTTCTGGGTCTCAATTGGTGTACTAGCAGTCTTAACAACAAAATCAAACTTCTTTAGGATTTCTGCAACATACTTATCCTGACTTATAAAGATACCATCTTCTTTCTGTTTGACTTGTAATCCAAGAAAGAAGGTGAGCTCTCCCATAGAACTCATCTGAAATCTACTCTTCATTAATGCCTCAAATTCATCACACCAAGATTTCTTTGTAGAACCAAAAATAATATCATCCACATAAACTTGTACTAATATGATATCATGTTTGTCCTTCTTAATGAAAAGAGTCTTGTCAATAGTTCCTCTTCTGTATCCATTCTTCAACAAGAAAGTAGATAAAGTAGCATACCAGGCTCTGGGAGCTTGGTGTAAACCATAGAGAGCTTTCACTACTTTGTAGACCTTCTAGAAACTTAAGGATCCTATAAAACCTGGAGGTTGAGACACATAGACCTCCTCATCAATTTTGCCATACAAGAAGGCACTTTTCACATCCATTTTATAGACTATGAATCCCATGTAAGAGGCAAAGGCTAAAAAGATCTTAATGGCTTCAATCATGGCCACATGAGCAAAAACCTCATCATAATCTATCCCTTCCTCTTGCCTATCTCCTTGAGTAACTAACCTTGCCTTATTTCTAACCACAACTCCTCTCTCATCCTTCTTATTTCTGTAAACCCATTTTGTTCCAATTGCCTTCTTCCCATAAGGCAAATCTACAAGAATCCAAACTTTCTAAATCTTGAATTGCAGCAGTTCTTCCTGCATAGCATCAACCCAACTTTCATCTTCAAGTGCTTTAGAGATCTTCTTGGGTTCATTTTGAGACAAGAAACAAGCAAATAAACAATGCTGGAAGTCCTTATGATTATTTCTCCTTTGCTTTTGAATATAACTTACAAAAGCATGGGCTCCAGAACTTTTGGTCACTTTGCTTCTTGTTTGAATTGCTGATTGTGGATCTCTAAGAATTAGAGTTGAAGGATGAATAGATTTAATCCTTGATGTGGAATAGACTGACATTCACAACAGGTTTCGAAATTTTGAAGTCAGCCACTGCAACGCACCCGGTCATCATCAAAAAAGATGAATTTGTAAAAATACCATAGTATGATTAACATAATTTTTTTTTATTATCCTTAAGAGCATATTCTGAATCATCTTGGTCAGTATTGGTTAGATCAGTAAAGGATAGTCCACCATAAGGACTAGCAGTACTAACTGGTGTGCTAGCAGTATTAACTATGTTAGTACTGCTAGCTTTAGCAGCTCCTGCTTGAAGAAGCAAATCCTCAGTTTCTTGGGCAAACTCCTTCCTGAGAGCTTCAGCTGCATCATTAGCATCCTGTTCTTGCCTTTTAAGTCTTTCAAGCTCATCCAAAAAGACTTGATCCTCCTTATCTACTTGCTGGAAATTAGGATGTTTGGTATGGTTTCTTCACCTGGCATAATTTGCTTTTGATCTACGTTGACTGTTGAAGCATAAGAAAGACCATTTGGCAGTAACAAAGTAGTCCTAGCGATTCAGTTTTCTATTGCAGAATCACTGCCCAATATT
Source organism: Tanacetum coccineum (assembly GCA_026074375.1). Taxonomy (NCBI): domain Eukaryota; kingdom Viridiplantae; phylum Streptophyta; class Magnoliopsida; order Asterales; family Asteraceae; genus Tanacetum; species Tanacetum coccineum. The sequence goes on along the minus strand of BQNB010022367.1, from coordinate 37,167 downwards.
ATCTATGTACCTGGCATTTTGATTAGCTTCTTGTGGACCTGCATGTTTGTTACTGATTCTCGGCCCGGTGCGGGCCCCCGGGCGGAGGGGGGGGACACAGGAAAAAGGGGGAAATGGGGGGGGGGGGGGGGGAAAGAAAAGGAGTAGGGGGGTTGTTTTTTTTTTGGTGTTTTGGTAAATAATATAAAAAAATGGGGGGGGGGAGTTTTGGAATTTTTTTATGTTGGGGTGGATTGGGTATGTTTGTTGGTAAATAAGGGAATATAGGAATTGGGGATTTTTGGGGGGGTTTAGTATTAAAATAAAATAGATAAGATTAAAAAAATAAAAAATAAAAAAGATAAAAAAAGAAAAAAAAAAAAAATGATGGGTGGATAAAAGGAAAGGGGGAAGAAAAAGAAAAAGAAAATAGAAAATGGTGTGTTTGGTGGTTTGGGTGAATAAAAGGGAGAAAAAAGTAAAAAAGATAAAAAATGGTTTTTAGGTAAAAAAAAAAATATATAACATCATTTTTTTTTGGTCGAAAGTTGTTAGTTTTTTTAAAATAAAAAACAAAAAAAATAGGAGTAAAAAAAACACCAAGCAGGTTTTTTTGTGTTTTTTTTTTATTTTTAAAGTCGGGGGAAAAACACATGAAAACAACCCCCACAAAGTGAAACACAACGGAAAACCTCAAACCCCGCCGCCCACCCACCCCACCGCCATACCCCGAGACCCCCCCCCCTTTTTTTTTCCGCCCACCCCAACACCCGTTTACACCCATGTTAATATCATTTAGCCCCCCCCCCCGGAGCCTCCCCCCCTGCCCCCCCCCCCTTGAGAGCCCCCCCCGTGCCCAACAACACAGCACACCCCAAACACCAACCATCCACCTACCAACCACACCACCACCCCCCAATACCATAACCTCCCCCATGAAAACACAACACCCCCAACATCCGAATATCAACCCCCAATAGTAAAACACCCATGTCTCCCCAACACCTATCTAAGACGCTCAACCCCAACCCACCCCACCCCCAACCACACCTAACCCAACCCCCAAAGCCCAGGGTGGGGGGGGGGGGGGGGGAGGTCCCTGAATTCAGATGGTCACATCCCCCACCAAGACTTAAGTAGCTTCGCATGGTATTTCCTCATTATAAGAACAAAATGAGACTAATTATTGAGCTTGATCAACTAATCCCCTATTACGAACGATCAACAACATACAAACAGCTTCCATCCCAAAAAAGTTTAGGTAAAAATGAATTCCTGCTAGCATATTCAAGCAGCCAAACATTCAGGCCTGTTCTATCTTTCAACAACTCCATTATATAGTAGAGTTTAGGCATTAATATTACTTTAACCCCTCTGATCCCTATTGACCCACAAAATCATAAAAATCCATTGTTCTTCAAATTCTGACCATCATCACATCTAAATGTTATTAACTTTTTGATTTAATTGGTCTCTCTATTTGTCTTATAAAGTCCTTAAGAGATTCCACTAGTTTCACCCATATATTCTTAAGAAAGAAACACCCAACTAAACCTGCAAAAATCATCAGTGATAACCAGGTGCAATAAGTCTTATGGTTTAGAGCTCCTTACAGATGTATTTCCAAACAAATCCATATGTCGATAGCGTAAGGGCTGACTAATTGAGCTCACGTGATTTTGGCCTTACAAGGAGGCCGTTGTGTTGCTCACCTTTCTGACAGAGCAACACAAGAGTGGGTTATTTTGAAAAATCTTTGAAGGTAAACCCTCTACAATGTTTGCCCTTCGCAAGTTTGTTTGAAGTTTTTAAAGTTTATACATGACCCCAACCTCCTATCCATTTTTAGATTCATCAATTGTACTTTGCAATGAAACAGGCTAAACCCTCCAGAAGGAACAAATTTTCCTCTAAATTGAGAACTGTACATATTTTTCTTTGTCTGGTGATTCTAAGTAAGAACTTGAGTTTGCATCATGTATCTTAAATTCACGAAGCAAAACAAGACATTTAGAGTCACTGAGAAAAGACTTTGTTCTTCATGTCACAAATTTAATGAAACAGAAAAGGAGATTGAAATGTTTAATAAGTTCTATCACAAAGCACACATCCTCAAAATCTAACCTTCCTATTTTAATTTTACCTTTACAACCAATTATTAACCTTTACTTCTTATCCTCCAAAAAGCACAGGGCAAACCATTAAGTCTTGGATTTCAGCAAGGTAGGCCTTGTTTCCAGTCATGTGCCTGGAACATCCACTATCAACAATTCCTTTGTTCTGTAAAGCTCTATGTGAATAATCCTGCACATTGAATATAAGAGATTAGTTTCTCTTAGGGACCCAAGCCTTTTTGGACCTTGGGTCTGCCCTAGTGAATACTATTGAAAGCAAGCACAGACAATTTTCTAGGACTTGATCCACCATTGTAAGTTGAGACTTGTGCCATATTGTCTTTTGGTCTCCAATTACACCTGCTGAGGGCTTAAAACAACAGTTTCCTTTACCCCCAATAGCACCAACTGCATTTACCTCAGCAGTATTAATTTTTTGATATGAAAAAATTATTCTAAGTGCTGTTGTTCTATTCATTGACTTTGTAAAAGGTGAAACAGATTTATGAAAACCACCCTTTGGTCTAGCATTATTCACAATAGGCTTAACATATTAACTTATATTAGCAGCTTAGTGGGGATACTTGCCTGTACTTTAACATTAACTCCCTAGCGGTATTAACAGTGTTAGTACCGCTAGCTCTAGCAGTATTAACTAGAATTTTCCAAATCCTAGTAGTACTAGCTTTTGGAACAAATTGGTTATTGATGAATCATTTCTTTGCACATTGTTCCAAATGAGCTAAATTTCACTTTGACTATACTTCTTCCCCATCCTATTGTTTAACTCAGCTGTTTATACCATCCTTTTTTTCATAGGAAACTCACAATCTCTAATAACTGACTAAGAACTTCTACATATAAAAACATGCTTTTGTAGTAAACCCATTATCCCACACCCCTTATTGGTCAACTTTAGGATTTTTACTTTGTGTAATTGATTCTTAACAGTTTCCCCTAAGATTTGTACTTGCTTATATACAAAACTAGGTGTTTCCTGTTCTGTCTGTTGGTGAGCCACATGCTCATCTCACTATCTGATTCATACTCCCAAATGGATAGAGCATCAACCAAACCTTAGTTGACATACTACTCTGGTTCATTGATTACTTGTTCAGGCAAAGATTCATTTGTTTATCACTAAAATTTCATTATAAGTATCAAAATGTCACTGATTTAGGTTTCAAATTCACTAGCTTGAGAACTGTTTTTGGACCATATGTAAATTGCGTGAGTAATCATTTCAATAAGGTTCTAGATGGCATGTAATTCCAAAAAATTTCCCTGTCATGGGTAGGGGTACAGCATGCATTCCTTCTTCTGTCAACAAACCTATCATACAAAGGCTGATTTTCTAAAAATTTTTTATACCCTTTTCCTTATTCATAAATACTCTTTGTAAAACTTCTTTTCTCCTAACTCAAGATGCCCATCATATCTGTAATCCCACCATACCCAAAGCCCAAATTATATCATTAGCACTCATTTGACTAATTAGCAAAATACTAAGATTTTTAGAAAGTTGTGCCATTATTTACTAAATTAGCTTTTAAGACTTCTTTTTTCTTTCTCAGCTCTGCTAATAGTATTCTTATGGTATCAAAGGACATCAGTTTTAAATCATCTAAGTCTATTTTTTCATAAACCTTATCTTTTCCTCATATAACCAAGTTGACCTTGTTAATGAGCAACAAATTGTGCTTCACTTTCCTTTAAAGCGTGAGTATATCCTTTATTTCTATACTGGCAATCTCCAAGTTGTTCCAGTCTGAAGCATCAAACAGTTTTTTAAGTTTACATAAGACTCTTTACATTCTTTCTTTTGAAACAAAAAGTTCCTCAATGTCGCAGCCGTGAACTGCTCAATTATCCATCAAAGCATAATCTTCTTCTTCTTCTACTTGACTGGCCAATCAAACTACTTCTCATCAATAGTCACCCAAATCTTTAGAGTTCCTCTCAGCTTACCAATCTTCACCCATCCTTATTTACAGAGTTCTAAACTAAGCATCTCTCCTCCTCTCCTACTATCTTGATTTCCCTTGGTTCTACACTCTCTAGCAAAATGGCCTGTCTTGTGGCAATTGTAGCATTCGACTTTGGTTTTATCAAAACCAACTGGTTCCTTTGCATCAAATTGTAGCTTTCTACCAGTCTTTTTGTAGAACTTTTTCATTCTCATCGAAATCATGGCCACCTGCCATTTCAAGTCCATTTCTTCTAAGTCATATTCATCAAGCTGTTCCAAGTCCTCATGATCCAGTTGAGGGCAACTTGATTGATTAGCAAGTAAGGAGTATGATGAAGTTTGTTCATACTGTGAGTTTTGACCAGAAGGATTAGAAACACTATAAGCGGTACTAACATCATTAGTACTGCTGGTGTTCTCAGAGACAAATGCTACATTTTGCGTGCTAGAGGATGATGCAGTAGAGCCTTTTACATCATTCTCAAAGACTCTTAGATTATTATACAGATCATCAAAGCTGAGACTGTCCACTCCTGGTTTGGTCCTCATAATTAAGGAAACTTGAGACCAGGCAGAAGGTAGAGATCTAAGGAATTTCTGATTTGCATCCTCAGTGGATACACCTGCTCCATGAATCTCTAATTGACTCAGAAGACTTTGGAACCTGTCATAGCCTTTATGAAGCCCTTCTGAGTTTGATACAGAGAATCCTTCAAACTGTTGCTTCAAGATATACTTTTGCATCTTTTTTTATTCGTCATTTCCTCCAAATCTGGATTTGATGGCATCCCACATCTCTTTTGAATCAGTCATCTTATGAAATTTAGCAAGATGATCTTCTGGTAGAGCCATAAGCAAAGTGGTCCTTGCTTTTCTTTCTCTTTCTCTGGCTATAATTTCTTCTGCGGTTCTTGGAGGCATAACCTTGATTTGTCCTTGTGTATCTGTGGTGATTGATACAAGACCATTCCCATTTTGTATAACTTCCCAGATTGGATAGTCTGTATGGGACAAATAATATTCCATTCCCATATATCATATTCTCCCTTTTTGAGAATATGAAGTTTGATGGTTGATACAGTATGAGGAGTTTGTTGTGTTGGTGTTTGTGATGATGATGGTGGAGGTGGTGGTGGTGGTGGAATTTCATCTTGTGATCCAGACATGTTTAGTTTTGTAGGATGGAGATGTATAACTGGATTTGTTTGTTCTTCTTACTCAGAGTTTCTCACAGGCTCTGATACCACTTGTGAGTCCCAAAATGAATAGACCTCTGCAACCTATTAAGGATGATAGCCAAGTTGTATAAATACAGTTTGACTATATAGAAACACTAACTATGAATACTATGTGCTAATGCGGAATCTTAACACAAGTACTAAGAAGAACAATGAAAAACTAAATAATAATTTCTATTAATCTGCTTTGAATGATTACAACCCCCCCCCCCCCCCCCCCCCCCCCCCCCCCCCACCCCCACCCCACCCCCCTCCCCCCCCCCCCCACCCCCCCCCCCCCCCCCCCTTTTTTTTTTTTTTTTAATTTTTATTTTTTTTAAAATAACAAAAAAACAAACATAACTTACATACAATATATAAAAAATAGATATGATTTTTGCTGTGCGATTCTTGAGGTCGTATATCTAACTATGACAATAGGAATCCTTTTATAGACTAAGGATAAACCCTAACTGACTTATCAAATCCAAATTTTTTCTTTTTTTTTTTTTTCAATATCTTTTCCTAATAATATCTTCATAACATATCTCATAATCTGGTACTAACTATTTTCTTACTAACTAGTACTAACTATTTGATAAGTACTTACATTTTGTCTGTCGTACTAACTTTTTGTACTGTCAGGTACTAAGTTAGGAAAACATAAAATCCTAACATCCCCTTACCATCTTTATCTTGATGGTAGGTTTGTAATTTTCATAAACTATAATGTACCATGATCAATATCTTTAGGACTTCACATAAGTTTCAAAATGTTTTTCACCTAATATATAACGCAATTTGCCTCAAAGAGAGGTGGTCGTTGGCATAGATTTACCCTTCTTTGTAGTCTTCCAAATCATGAATCGTTTTAAACGTTTTAAATTACAGTATACTTAAAGACTTGATATCTGCTCTATGATACAATTGTTGAAAACTAGAAGGGGGTTGAATAGTTTCCTTGTACTTTTCAAACTTTTGTTATGATCTTATGTGAAGTTTGCACAATATTGATTTTTGGAGTATGGAATATAAAACAAGTAAAGCAAGAGTTAGAAGAACTTAACAAAGACACAAGTATTTATAGTGGTTCGGCTACAAGGACATTCCTGCACCTACTAACTCATGAGTCACCTACTTGAGATTTTGTAATCACTAGTTACCAATCTCCTTTATCCGGCGGAGAAGCCTCACAACGTTACTTATGCCTTTAAAGGTACAAAGCTAAATACCGGATTCTTCACATGGTAGAATCAACCCAACAACACTACACTTGATTTACAATGATGATGAATACAACTACAACTACTAAATGATGTACAAGATTCAGCAATTTGATCTTGAAGATTCTATGGAGATGCGAAACAAGATTCTTGGAACTTGATCGTCTCAAAAGAGGTGTTTGGTAATTTCTTGTTTGAAGAAAATTACCTACAAATTTCTAAAAGAAACTATGCAAGAATAAAGAGAATGATCAGTAGATTAGAGAATTTAAGCTGAAAGAAGTGAGGAAAACGTGAGAAATGGCTTGGTATTTATAGCCAAAAATTCTACTGTAGCCCGGTTCTTCCGGTTCTGTTATAGAACAAAACCGACCAGTATAGTCGAACAGAACCGGCACACAGTTACACAATCCGGATTTTGATTTGTAAAATCTTGAGAGATCATGTGTAATCTTGCAAGATTACCCTAAGATATGCTGCAAATGATTATGTTATACATGATGTAAATAACGGTTACCATATTTTGTTAGTAATTCAAAGTAATGCCAGAAATGGAAAAGTGACAACTTTAGTATTTTTCTTTTATATAGATTTTACTAATTGTTATCAACAAAACATGAAAAGATCGTAAAATAAAATAAACGTTTTTATCGGTTTATTTGTATTAACACTCTTTTTGTGTTTTCTCTTTATTGCTTTTGTCCTCATATAGCAAAGACGGACTCGCAGCCAAAAATGAGTTAATAAATCTGTAGCAAACCAAACATTGGTTTTGATTTATGGATAATAGTTCTAAACTGCCGAGTTATGATCCTAAACCCACAGTGACTTTTTTACTTTGTATCAAACGGGCCCTTAAATAGAAAATCTGTATAATAAATATAGCCTAAACTTATATAATACTAGTAAATTTTTTTGATAAACATGACTAGATTAATGACATGACATGTGACGTGATAAAGAGTGGATGATATGACTTGATAAAGTGAAATTGGAATAATATCTACATGGGTGCTATTATTGGTACCCCCTGGCCCGCTAAAAGGTACAAAAAAAATACTGAAGATTTTCTTTGTACCCCCTTTTACAGTGCAACGCAGTTTTTTATCAGTTTCTGTTCCGTAATTTTTGACAGTTTCATACTTTTGACCTGTTAAACTGTATATTTTTCGTTCCGTATTCTGCGTTTCACTATTTTATAATATAAACAAAATTATAAAAATAAAAAAAAATAAAAAAAAAAAAAACCGGAAAAACTAAGGGGGTACAAACGGCTTTTCAGAGGGGGTACAAATAACATGAGCCTATCTACATTGCACTTGGACAAAATTTACATAAATTTTTTATACCCTTTAATTATTATGATTTTAATGCTTTTTATAATTAAAATCTAATAACAACAGATATAAATAGAGGTGCAAATCCTAACCGGTTTTTTTTAAAACCGGTATAAAAAACCGTAACCGGTTTTTTAAAAAACCGGTTTTTTTAACCGGTTCGGTTAAATATAACCGAACCGGTTAGACCGGTTTTCGGGTTTTTTACGATACCGGTTTTTTACCGGTTTTAAAACCGGGTTTTAAAAAAAACCGGTTAAACCCGGTTTTTTTATTTTAAAAAAAAAATTTTAATTTTTTTTATAACCGTTAAAAAAACCGGTCAACATGGAAGTCAAACTAGCCGTTACATTTTTTTTTTAAAAACCCGGTTTTAACCGGTTTTTTTCGGTTTTTAAAAAAAAAAAATCCCAACGGCTACTAGCCGTTTATACCCGTTTTTTTTGTTTTTTGATGATTTTAGGGCATGGCTTTAAGGTATCATATAAATACATGTAATGGCGTTGGGTTGAAAACACATCAAAAACACTCACTAATCTCTCTTTTTCTCTCTAATCGTGATATATATACTCTAATTTCTCAAATCCCGCTATAATGGAAAACTCACAATCACAACAAGCTTCCACTAATCCCTCCATTTCTACTAGCCATGTATTAGTATTTATATATTTTTAGTTGTATAATTGTATTGTTTAAATAAAAGTTATGGTTGTATTTTTTTAGTATGTTTCCGGTGCAAATAAAAAGTTATGATTGTATTTGTTTAGTATGTTTCCGGTGTATTTTTTAATTAAATGTTTGATAATTAACAAGTTTATTAAATAAATGTTCGAAGTTTTAAATTCCGAAAAAACCGAACCGGTATAAAAACCGATTCCGAACATTTATAACCGAAAAAAACCGAACCGGTAAAAAACCGATTCCGAAAATTTATAACCGAAAAAAACCGATTCCGAACATTTATAACCGAAAAAAACCGATTTCGGAAAAACCGAAAAAACCGAAACCGGTTATTAGAAAAACCGGTTTTTTTAAAACCGGTTTTAACCGATTTTTTTGCACCACTAGATATAAACATGAACAATACATACTTGCCCATACTTTTAATATACAAAATCTTATTCATTGTGTTTGGCTTTTCGTCACGATTAATACGAATATCTATATCTATATAAAGATTCAGTACACTAAATTAAATTGCAGTAGTTATAACTCAATGGCTTATGTTATATGTAACCCCTTGAAATACCATTTGTATCTCCTTGGGTTTTTTGCGGTTTTTTTTTTGTATATTATTTTTTTGTATTTTTATAATTTTGTATATGTTATAAAACTGTGACACGGAAAAAACGGAACGAAAAATATAAAGTTTAACAGATCAAAAGTATGAAACTGTCAAAAATTACGAAACAGAAACTGATAAAAACTACGTTGCACTGTAAAAAGAGGGGTACAAAGTGAATCTCTGTTTAGTGTCCCGGGAGTACCAATAGGGTACCTCCTAACTCAAATTCATCAAACACAATAAACATCCCGCGCCTTTCAATCTGCACTCATTCATCATCATCACCTCTTCAATTGTACACTTCATCATCATCGCCTTTACAACATTAATCACTGCGGTTACAAGCAAACCAAGTGAAGATGAAGAGCAACATTTATTGATGCGGTTACAAGTAAACCTAACAGCTAAGATCAATTAATTTCAGAAACAACATATGAGGAAGAATGATTCGGATACCAACTGTTTGATTTACAACATCAGTTGACCCGTACAGGTTTGATTTATTAATTTTAGTTTTGAAATCAAGTCAGATTATAGTTTTGCATACCAACTGTTTGATGAAATTCCAGAATGGAATTTTATTTTCAAACAACGGTTTTTTATGTTTATAAATGGGTGAGATAAACATTGATATAGAAAAAAATTAAATGAAAAAAATGCTGCCATTACGTTTCATTAATCATTACCTATTTTTTTGTTTCATAAATGATTTTACTCTGATGCGGGATTTGTGAATGATGCTTTAGAAAAATAAGCACGCATTTTTCTAATTATATAGCTTTTAAGTTGTGAAAATGTCAAACAGAAGGTGCAAGTTTAGCTACCCTCTTAAACTGTTGAACGTTAGCCGGATCATGTAGACATCTTGAGATATAGTGATTCAGCTTCGGCATATATTTAGGGGCTGTGGCAAGAGGGACTGATTTCTTTTCCTGATTTTAACTTCTGAGAGGACTTTAATGAGTGGCTGCAAGCTATATGCAAATCTTGAAGGATATGCTCATTTTCATATCAAATCAGATCCAATTGAGAAGCCTTGATAAAAGATGTTGCAATTGAATAAGCAAGTCAAATAGCTTCGTCTTTTGGTTTTAATATTGACTACCGCCTAAGTTGAGGTATTGCTTAAAAATATACTTACACTTACCAAGCTTCACACTAAGATATGTTTGTTGGTTATATGATGTGTTTATGTTTTAAAAGCAATTACCTGATTATTGTGTTTTTAACTCCCATTGAGTGTTTAGATGGAAGCAAGTGATTTTGGGAATAGGTTATGGAAATTTTATTAGATAAGTAGCATTTGGATGAAGTTATCCATGCTCATTTGTTATTTTGCAATAAAGAGTTTGCGGATGCTTCTTCTTAACTGATTTTTTGATAAATTCATGATTGTTTTGATATAGTCAAAACAACAAGTATTATCGAGTTATCCGTTGGATGAAAATAATAAGCTGATTAGTGCTTATAAGAATAAGCATAAGCTGTTTAGATAAGCAATTTCAAACATCCTTACTATTTGAGATTTTTTATATGCTCTCTTTAAATAGTTTATAAAAAGTTGGTATTTTTCTGAGGTCAAGGAGCAAGCGAAAGATCACCATATGCTGGGGCCCACTGACGCGGCAACTGGAACTCTAGAAATTGGTCACACATGTTGTTGGTTTATTCCCCTTAATGACGTGTGTGCGAGTATTTTTTTTCATAAATATCATGTCAGTAACTTTCTTATGTCGATTCGAGTAGGGAATACTTCTTTCATTGCATGAAATGTGAACAGAGGGACTATAGCGTAAATACATCTGTAGGTTAGACACTTTGTTTATAAAAAAAATGGACAATCATCTAAAGTGACAATGTATTATTGTCGCTTCTAAAAAGAATAGAGATAATCATCACTAAAATGAATGTAACCCTGTTAGTAGGACAATCATATAACAGACATGAAGTCTTATGTGTGGACAACAGTTCCTACATATCCAAGGTAATATCATGCTTAAACATAATTATGGTTTATTGACGACAAATATATGCTAAAGTTTTCTTATGACCTGAACTTCAAATATATACTAAAATTTTCTTATGACCTAAACTTCAAAGTTTTCTGATAAGAACTAAAAAGGTTGAAAACAACTTTTTTCACTTTAAAAGAAATTGTACCTTTCGCTTCTTAATACTACTTTTTGCAGGATATTAAGGTAGTTGATTGGTCAGACAATGTTGCTCCATTTTGGCCAGCTGTGACAAAGTCTGCATTGACATGGGGATGGTCTTACTTCACTGCTACAGACAATACCAGGAACAATGACTAAAAAAATCATATATCGACAAATACTTTTTTAACGAATCAACGAATATAGGTGGTGAAGGAGTCATTGCTGAGAACACCAGAAAAAAGAGCAGGGGAGAAATGTTGTGAAGAGATGAAGGACGCTTGGTCTGAAGCTTGCGTTCAATTATCTGCAGCCCTTCAAGCTGAAATGGTGAAAGAGGCTGTAGCAGCCAAGGCTGAAGAAATGCAAGCTGCGAAAACACAACAATAATTCACTTCGATTTTAGATCTGTCGTCGCGATTATACGACGGATATAACTCCACGTGGGAGAGAGATGTGCAGGTGCCCATCAGTTTGTGGGAAAATGCGGACCCTGAACCGCTCTTAAAGATATTCCAAGTGGTAAGTCTATAACATTTCCCCTTTTTGTCGTTGTTTCTATATTCTTCTTGCCCCTTGATTTGAAATTTACAATTCTTACTATATCATAATGATACAATATGGTAGATAACACGATCACTTAATACAGTTGTGTTTTACGGGGTTTAGTCTGCATTTAGGGTTTCGGTTACAACCCTTTTGGATATCGCGAACAAGTATACTATAGTAGATTAGCCTAAAGAATGGGCTCATGAAATTATGAAAATAAGCTGAACAAAAGTACCTTATAAGCCAAAAAATAAGTTGTTTATCATTATAAAGGGTACCAACAATCACCCTTTCAAGGTACTATTTTTGAATCAAAGAATCTAATCTGACCTCATCCTAATTCAAGGTAATATGTGTTTCGGGCTTAAGAACAAGGTGGTTATTTTGAACTATATATTATGATGCTTACTTTCTTACCCCTATTTTTGAAGTTTATTTGAAGATTTCACCACCGATCGTATATCATCGTACAGGAATAAAGAAAGGTTTATAAACAACCATCTGGACCGAACCCAGTTGGGAACAATCGTCCGCCAACTAGAAGATTAGTAGAACTGACAGGAAGTTACAGGAATCAAGGTCATTCTATGTGTATAAAGATGGTAAGTTAGCATGAGAGCTTTGTATTTCCTTGAGTATTGTCATATATGGGTAATATAGCATGGTGGGGATGGGTTATTGCTATATTGTTACAACATTTAACTTAGTTATTCTTCTTTGGTTTTAATAAGTTCGAAGGATTTAATGAGGAATCATAATTCTGTTTCAAGCTCAATACAGATTTTTAGCTATCAATAAAATGCTTTTCAAAAGCAACTCCAAGGTAAAGGTTATCTTAAACGCACACGAGGTTCTCAGTCTTTATATGTTCATAATTTCATCACATGATTCTTATATACTATGTTTATATGTCACTGATGAGTTTGTAGCAATGAGAGAATGGACTTCTAGATTTAAGGTTCTTAACTTCTTTTTATTTGACGACACAAACTAATAATTATATTTATATATCGTGTACATCATCTTCTCTACATATGTTTTGGCAGAAACGTAATTGAAAGAACTTCGTTTGGGATGACGCTCCGTGCAATAGTATTTTTGCATTACGCAATAAACACTTATGAACTTATACGAAAAGACTTCAACTACACAAACAAAATTGATATAATCTCTATCTACACATTACTGTCCCAAGAAAAGGCGGAACGTATAACGTATAAATTTAAACATGACTTCAACTACACAAACTAAAACCTTAACATTGTATCAATTTATTAACTACCCAAAAGAGACCCCTACACAAACTAAAACCTTAACATTGTATCAATTTATTAACTACCCAAAAGAGACCCCTACAGTGAAAAGAACTTATACAAAAGCGTTTAAACACATTACATGCTTATGACAGAACACTATCATTTTCCTCAAAGACTCAGTCCGGTGCAACGCACAGGGTCTGAAACAGCCAAAATTAATAATGCCCTCAACAAATAAGTTTGTTCAAAGTTAAAGCGTTTTATAAAAATTATGTGCATAAGTTGTTTGATACAGTGATCAAATTAAGAAAGTAACTGAACAATCTAATTTTGCCCACAGACTAAGACCGGTGCAACGCACGAGTCGGAAGTCTTGTAAATATATAAATTTTTACATACTTAAAATGTTCATTAATAATGTATATCATATACTAGATGTAATAATTTTTAAAAGATTTTGATCCCTTAATATGAATATTTATAATGTGATTGTAATTATATAATTTATGAACTAATCAATATGTCTACTAGTTTTTAATATACCATTTTTTCAATAAGTTTAATATAAACAGAAAAAAATTACGAAGCGTACCCTCAACTTTTAACTATTTACGATTTTTTTATATAATAAACTTTATTTATCAAATATATAACACATATCTACCGATTCATTCAGATTAAATAATACATGCGGAAAGATCTTCGAATTGCGAACATAACGAGCCCAATATTGCAATGCTTCTGACATACGTACGATTTTATAAAATATGTTGAAGTTTGATATATATATATATATATATATATTAAATATATATATATTATATATATATTATATATATATTATATATATATTATATAATAGTATATTTAGCAAACTTTCAAAACACACCCTTAAACTCGCGTAATAAAACTTTAATATAAACGACTCGGGTTAGAAACGTTTTCATTCTATAAAAAGTTTAAATTTAATATATAAACCTATTACTTTTTTTCTATTTAAGAAAAAACTTTGTTATTTAAAAACATATTTCGCATTCATATTTATATTTATATACATACTAAAGTCGTATCGCTCGCGAATAAAATCAAGGTCATGCCGGTTTTGGTCTTTTTTCAAGCCCCGTTTAATGTTATGAAAACTTTAATAAGTATATATGTTTATATATGATTCCAGGTATAAATATATTCTATATAAATCAGAATACCACATATTTTTTTTTTGTAACAAATAAGTAAAAAATTTTACTATTATTCGGTTCTCAACGACAAAAGTAATCATTCAATTCGTGTGATTGTTAAAAAAATGGATAGGTGAATAAAATTATGCGTTTTGAATAAAATGTCAGCCCCGCCGCAACGCGGTGGGGCACTTTCTCAATCATAGACTCATTTTCAAAAAATCGATTCGTAAAATTTATGGTCCATCGCAAAACGGCAGGCTATCTTGCTATTAATTCCATTTTTTTTTTTTAAACGGCGGATTTTATTAGAACAAACTAGCAAGAAGTAGAGGATTACAAGAAACAAGATAGATGAGGGTTTTTTTAAGGCCACTCAATCCAACTTAAAACAAATTTACATCTATAGCGAAACATAAAACGAACTAGACACCAACATCATCAAAGATAATCGCCCTATTTGGAGGGATGATACGACCGAAATACTTTTGTTGCAAAACTCCAACCATGCCACCACAACACCATAGCAAACTCCTTTCGAACAATGCTTATGCTTAATCGACTGCCGATATTCAAATCCAATCTAACCATCATCATATGAGGAAAACATCCCATATAATTCAATATCCCACTGATAATGTGCTTAAATTTACACATATTTTTTACCTTAAAAAACGAGTTAAATGACCAAAAACAGACAATAACTGCCAAATATATGTTTGTTTTGCAGTTGTATTGTGCAGGAATGGATATCATCAAAAAGACAGAAAACAAGCAAAATGGGACCAAAAACTGAGCATGGATTGGAACAGACTGTGCAAAAATCAAGGCCAAAGTCCAAAATGCCAAAGTCAATGTCAATACAGAGATCAGCAGTCAAACCGGTAGCGGAACGAAGATACTATTGGATGCAATCTTAAACCCATCTGATGGGCCGGGAAAGCCAAATAGTATAACTATGAAGACTGTGAAAGACCCCAAATGGGCCCTCAATAACAATTCAAAAGCCTCATTTGTGGGCAATTGACAAAGATGTGAGACTTTTGAAGACCCATCTAGCCCAGGTTACAGCCAATCTCAGACATTGTACAACATAACTTCTCAATAAACCTTATTGGGCTTGAAAAAGCCCAATAACCAAACCTGTACCTTATTGGGCCCAAACCCAAACCCAGTGGGCCCAATACAAGCCCAACACAAAACCCAAGCCCAACAAAAGCCCATTAACCCTTTTTACAAAACTTTAGGGACTAAAGTTATCATTTTTAAAACAAGTTTTATAAAGGAAAAATGGTGAAATAAAGAGAGGGACTAAAACTGCCAAATGGCAATTCTTTTATTATGTTTAAAGGCAAGGGCTGATTTTGCAATTTGCCAAATCTTTTTATTCTTTTGTTAATAAAAACCAGAGGGACCATTTCTGTCATTTCATAAACTTCTCTTTTAACTCCCTTTTGTTATAAAACGACAAGGACCATATGTGTCATTTTCCAAACCTCTTTTATAACTGAAAATAGGGGCCAAGAATGAAATGAAAAGAGAAAGAAAGATGGAGGGCCATTAGTGCACCATCTCCAAACGGACGTTTAAACCTGAATCACCATAAACTGTACCATAACCCCTCCCTTTTCCCACGGTTTCACTACCTAACCCAACTCCTAGTACACTCACAGCTAGCCCCTACCCTTCCCACCTTCCCCATAACCTTATAACTCCACCCTAGGCAATCTTACACAAACCGAGACCATCTATGGCTCTAAGTGAGTTATAGTAGCACATTGCAATCCAAGGGCTGAGAAGTGTGTGAAGACTTTCTACACACACAACTAACACATTGAGAAGACCAAGGAAGGCTGAGAGACTTGTATAAAAGAAAAGAGAACAAGCCGAGTAGAAGAATCCCTGTTTTTACTTTCTTAGTTTAATTTTAATTAAAGTTTTCTTTAAAATTGTTGTACTCAGTTGATTTAAAAGCTTTATGTTGTAATATTCTGCATTTTCAATAAAAGATAAGAGTTTTTTATGTTATTGCATTTATCAAAATTTGAAGTATAAATTAAGTTGTTTAATTCTGTTCAAATTATTTAAAAATGTGTTAAAAGTTATTAAAACTTCACTTATGATTAATTCTCTCAGCCTTTACTTCATTAAAAAGGGCTAAAAACCCGAATTTAGAAATTAAGGGGGTGTTTGGTTTAGACTTTAAAATGGGTCAAATGGGTGTTGTAATGGGTTGTAACCACTCAGCCAACTTTGGCTGAGTGTGTAGGGTTTATTAAGCCTCTTTAATCATAATTTTTAGTGTAAAAATAAGTTTTTAAGGTTCCTTTACTTTCTGTCAAAATTTTATAAGCCACAAAGTGAGCTAAACCACTTAAGCTGTGTAGACAGCTTAAGCACACCTTGTTTATGCTTATTTGAGTGTTTCTAGCCATTTTATCCACCCCATTGTTCTGTCCCTTTAATTTGACCAAGTATGAGTCAAAAAGTTAATATGCATAATTTTTGAAAAACCCCATTTTTAATCCCCATTATTATGTTTAGTTATATGTCCTTTTTTTAAGTCTGTTTTCCACTTGATTTGGGTAAGAAGCAACTTTTGTGCTTATTTTCATAAGCCCCATAATAAGCCCTTACACTGCTTACCCTCCCCTGGTGCGAGCACCAGGGTTAAGGCCAATTTTATAGCTTTTTTAAACAAAAAGGCCCTAGTATATTTAGTGCTTTCCTTGTAGCTTATAGGTTCATCTTCTAGGTTTAGCGCTTATTTGAATTAAATAATACGTATTACGATTAGTCTTAGTTAGCTTTAAGTAGCCTTTTTCTGCCCTTTATATTGAAACTGTTTAGATATAGCTTAAAGTATTCTAGGCTTATTTTAGGGCTTATTTTAGAATCCTTAGCTTATTTAGCTCCCTTAATCTAGTCTCTTTTTCCCATAGTTGTTTGCTTATCTTGTAGCCTTTTAAGCCCCCAAAAAGCAGGAAAAATATGCCATTAGCCTTATTTAGCACTGCAGGTCCAAAAAAGCCTTAATAGTTGGCTTATTAGGCCATCAGCACTTGGTGCTTTTATTGAAAATGATTAAAGCATAACCCATTCTACAATTTTGCTTATTTGACTTTTGTCAAATAAAGCACTTTGGACTTGGTTTTGTAATCGGGTTTTGGTGGTGCAGGGAACCATTTATGTAATTCCAGTTTATAGTTAGCATAGTTAGTCCCTAGTGTTAACTACCCCCTTGCCCCGTTAGCCCTTTGTCCCTTACTCTGTTAGTCCTTTAGAGTTAACAGCAGTTAACTTTAGTTTTATTAATTAATTAAATTAGGTTAAATTTTAATTAGTTTAATTACTTTTTATTTATTCAGTAACTTTTGGGCAATTTTATATTTTTAGAATTGTTAGATTTTTCTTTATTTAGTTTTATTTTTTCAGAATTTTTATAACTTTTATTTTTTGTCTTTTTCTATTTTCTTAAGTTTAATTAGTTTTTAATCTTTATAAATTCATAAAAAATCCAAAAATTAATAAAAAAATATTTTTCTTTTTTATAAAATTTTCTTTTGTCATTTAGTGTCTAGGAAAAATATAAAATTTAGTGTAGGCTTTATTTTTCTCAAATTTCAGTTTTAGACCCGTTTTTACCGGGTGCGTTTTACCGTTTCTTTTCGTTTAGCATTCAAACGACCTCCGTTTTAGTTCTAGTTTTCTTTATTTTTCAAATTAAGTTAATTAGAATTTAATTTTGATTTTTAATTTAATTTAGCATTTATTTTTCTTAAATTTTAATATTTAGATTCTCCGATACCTAATTCTGTTCCCCGTATTTTAGTGTAGATTTAATTTTAGGATTTCAATATAAACTAATTTTCGTTCCCGTTGTTTAAGATCCTATTTCTATTTTTGTTTTCACGGTAGATTAAATTAGGTTTTATTTAATTAATTTTAGTTGTAATTATATCAGTGTTTCCATCATATCATATATTCTCCATCAGTCAATTTCTCATCAAACCAGGATAACTTTCAATTGCAGCCTCGTTGGGACATACGACCCGGGAATATCTCTTCCGGAATCTTTTTATTATTGATTCTTATATATTTTATCCTTTTGTAGATTTTGACCTTTTTGCCTTGGTTAAGGGCATTTGGTTGAGATCTGCATTCGAGTTGTTTTATATATACGTACTATATCACGAATCAGTTGTACCGAATCGATATCCAGTATCACAAGTTTGATCCGTGTAGGATCTCACTGTCACACCCCCAGACGGGCCCTAGACGGAATACGTGTCCGGAGGCGTGACTTTATTGAGCATCTCAAGTACAAAGCATAAAGAACGACCTCTAAGGGTACGTTTTGAAAAATAAACACCGTTGCAAAGTTTTAAAATAATAATCATAAGTTTTACATCGATTGAATTTAAAAGATTCAAAGTTAAAATGCGGAAGCTTAAATAAGTTCAACAACGGTATTTAAAGACATAGATAAATCTCTGGTAAACCGGTACAGGCAAATAGACTTCACATAAGTCAAGCAACAGCATCCATGCTAAGCACCTGAGAAAAACATGCTTAAAACGTCAACATAAAGTTGAGTGAATTCATAGGTTTAGTATCAACGTTGTTATAGTGGGACCACAAGATATAAAACGTATGTCTAGTTATACAGATAAAACTTCACCTAAAAAAGTATTTCGTTGCCACTAAGCTCATGGACTTGAAGCTAAATTTACGCATGATAGCATGTACATTGCTTTAGTTTTGTTTGCCCTTCCAAGTGTCGACAAACAAAGTCAACCTAACCAGTACGACATGACATATATCCATTTATCGGGCGCCCCGTGGGTAGTGAGCGTTACTCACCCGGATAAGGATAATTAGTCCTAATAGATCTATTTATTCATTCGCACTCCCTTGACCGGTCCTCCAGTCAAGAGATTGTCAGTTCATGATAGTTCGGGGTTAGAGTGGTCTAAAAGCTTAACTTAGGACACGTAACAGGGAAAATCTTACGTAAAGTACTTGTGTCCAGTTTTAAAAAACAAGCAATGTTTCTCACCCCAAGTTATAAAACATTTAGTCAAAACGAGTAAAAGAGTGGGGCTATGAACTCACCTTATACGGGTAGTGGATCAAAAGGAATCAATCAAGTGAAAATGAATCTCACGGTTCTAGCGACAACCTATCATATAATCGTCGTTTAAGAATGATGTACAACAAATAACGCTTAACGCTTAACGCAAGAACTAATCATCTGAGCACGAGTAGACACGGCGTATCCCTTTTTAAAACGTACTTTTGAAAGTTATAAGTTTTGACAAGTCTCGACGTTTTGAAACATCTTCAAAAATATTTCGTCTTTTAGTGTATTTCGTCTTTTAGTGTATTTCGTCTTTTAGTGTATTTTGTCTTTTAGTGTATTTCGTCTTTTAGTGCATTTCTCTTTTAGTGTCCCGAGACATCAACGCTGACTCAATAACTAAAAATGTTGACCTAAACTCGACACTTATGTTTTTCTATATTTTATCATGAGTTTGATAATAAAAGTATATTTTCGACGCATTTATAAAGTTTATGAAATTTCGGCATGGCCTTTCTAAAAATATCGACTTTCCATTTTTATCAACCTCGACTCGTGAAAATATCCGTTTTACAAAATACATCTTTTATTGACTCGAAAGCATATCCGATCTATTTTCGACAACACCTCAAATATCGCAACAAACCCATTCTAAACCTAAACCTCTTCGACATTCAATTTATGCTTCCAACAAATCCAACATCTAACTTAATCTCTTCGCCAACAATATTTAAACTTAATATACGATAAATCTTAAATAATCGATATAGCCGTAATAATGGCAATATATATCAACATAGTCACAATGAACTTTTAAACGCAAAAGTACAACTACTTTTTATGTTCTTCCATTTATAAACAAAAAGATTAAACTTAGAGACTTGTAGTTTTATAGAAAAATAGATAATGATTTTCACAACGATCCGCTTTGTACACCTTGTTCGGAATGATCATACGAATGCAAAAGTACAACTTATTTATGAAAAAGTAGAGATGACTTACAAAGAAACACGACGAAAGATGATTAGAAACCAAAAACAACCCAAACGTTGTTTTATAAAATACCCGGATGCAATAACAATCAACTCGAACAATATATCTTCAAATGGTTGATCAAAGATTAAAAATTAATGGATTTGGGTGTGTGAGATGGTTCGGCAAAGAGAGAAGAGAAAGAAGATGTATGTGTGTTTTAGAGAGAGAACAAGAGAGAAAATGAGTCTTGTGTGTGAAATGAATACAAGAAATGAGAAACATCAATATTTAGACAAGAGTTTCACACACCAAAGTGTGTATGTGTGTGTGTGGTCACGGCATGAAGAGACAAGGGGGAGGGGGACCAAAATGATCCACCAATCCCATGGTTTCTTGGTACAAGGTTGTTCCAAATAAGATGGAAGTTTGTCTCATGATTTGAATTCAAAATTGGCATCCTAGGCATGTATGCATGTGTGTGACCGGTTGGAGCATGGCCAAAAGGGGGACCAAAAATGTTTTCCCACTTTCTAGGATCACTAGTGCTAGTTGATGAATTAATTTCCAAGCATGCTATCAAAACAACAGTATTATAGTTTAAAACGTCGTTAGCACGTAAATAAACGGAAAACGAGTTTCGGTAAGACAGGAAAATTACTAAATTTTAAATATTGCTTTTAAAACATAAAAACGTGCTATTGCCAATATTCTACAAAGTTTTGGTTGTCCCGGTTCACTCCCGGGTGAGATTCTTAGTTAATAACAAAACAATCTTCCAGTTAAACCGAAAAAAAAATGGAAAAAAGTTAAAGCTTAACGAAACATTTAAAAATTCAAATTATAACGGGGAAACGGCTATTTGATTATCGGGAACATAAAATTCTAGGTTGTCACATTCTTTCCCCGTTAAAGAAGCTTTTGCCTCAAAGCTTAGGACGCAACCTCTGCGACGGGTGCAAAGTTGGTAAAAAAGTGCGGGTATTTCTTTTGCATATTTTCTTCACGCTCCCAGGTGAACTCAAGACCTCTCTTGGAGTTCCAGCGTACTTTGACAATCAGAATACGACTCTGCTTCAGACGCTTGACCTCACGGTCCATAATCTCGACAGGTTCTTCGATGAAGTTCAATTTGTCGTCAACTTGGATCTCATCCAATGGTATAGCAAGCGGTTCATCAGCCATGCATTTCTTTAACTTTGAGACGTGAAACGTACTATGAACTCTACTCAACTTCTTTGGAAGTTCTAGACGATAGGCAACGGTTCCTACTTTGGCAATGATCTTAAAAGGTCCAATATAACGAGGGTTCAGCTTTCCCCGTTTGCCAAAACGTATCACTCCTTTCCAAGGAGACACTTTCAACATGACCTTATCTCCTACTTGAAACTCAAGAGGTTTTCATCGTACGTCGGCATAACTCTTTTGATGATCACAGGCGGCTTGGATACGGCTCTTGATGCACATAACATGTCCTCCAACGTCTGAATGGTTCTCTCACTCTGACCATCGGTCTCTGGATGGTAAGTTGTACTCATATCCAATCGAGTACCTAATGCTTTATTCAAAGACTTCTAAAAATGTGAAGTAAATCTCCCATCGCGATTAGAGATGATCAAAACTAGCACTCCATTCCTTGAGACTACTTCCTTCAAGTACCGTCTCATCAATTTCTACAGCGTGTCATCTTCTTGTATAGGCAAGAAATAAGAAGACTTAGTGAGACGATCAACGATTACCCAAATCGTATCTTGACCGGCTGCCGTCTTTGGCAACTTAGTCAGAAAGTCTATCGTTATGTTCTCCCATTTCCATTGCAGGATCTTTGGTTGAACCAACAAACCAGACGGCTTCTGATATTCTACCTTAACCTTAGCACATGTTAAACACTTGCTGACATAAGTGGCAATTTTTGCTTTCATGTTGGGCCACCAATACAGCTTCTTAAGGTCGTGGTACATCTTATCTAATCCAGGGTGCATGAAATACTTTAACTTATGAGACTCATGCATAATCAAATATCTCAGATCACCAAAACACGGAATCCAACTCCGATTGTTCAAACATAATGTTCTGTTAGCGCGAGGTTTTAGCTTGTTAATCGTGCCATGCAAATCTTCATTGACGAAGTTCTCTTCTTTTCTGGCTTCTGATTGAGCACTCAAAATCTGCTTAGGAAGGTTTAACCCTATAAACATAACTAAGGCTCGAACTCGTAGCAGATTGCTTCTCTCCTTTCATCTTAGGGCATCAGCCACCACGTTCGCCTTCCCTGGGTGATATCAAATCTCACAGTCGTAGTCGCTCAACAACTCTAACCAATGTCGTTGTCTCATATTCAACTCATTCTGATCGAGAATGTGTTGCAAACTCTTGTGATCAGTGAACACAATGCACTTTGTATCATACAGATAGTGTCTCCACATCTTTAAGGCAAACACTACTGCACCAAGCTCTTGGTCGTGTGTAGTATAGTTCTTCTCGTGAACCTTGAGTTGGCGGGATGCATAAGCTATGAACTTCTCCCTCTACATCAAAACCGTGCCCAACCCTTTATGCGAAGCATCGCAGTATACCACGAAGTTCTCACTTCCCTCAGGTAAAGCCAAAATCGGCGCACTACATAGTTTTTGTTTCAACAGTTGAAATGCAGCCTCTGCCTTTTCTCCCCAATCAAACTTTACGCTTTTCTGAGTCAACTTCGTTATAGGTCTAGCAATTTTTAAGAAACCTTTGATAAATCATCGGTAGTAACAGACTAAACCTAAAAATTGACTAATCTCGGTGGGTGTCTTGGGTGACGCCCAATATTTGATTGACTCAATCTTAGCGGGATCAACGTGAATACCTTCACTATCAATCATGTGACCAAGAAATTATACCTTCGACAACCAAAACACACACTTTGAAAACTTGGCGTACAATTCTTCCTCCTTCAATAACATCAAAATTAACTTAAGGTGTCCTTCGTGCTCCTTTCTGCTCTTGGAGTAGATTAAAATATCATCGATTAATACAATCATGAATCTATCCAGATATGGTTTGCACACCTGATTCATCAAATCCATGAATACTGCCAGTGCGTTAGTCAAGCCAAAAGTCATTACTTGGAACTCGTAGTGACCATAGCTAGTCCTAAATGCTGTCTTTGAAATGTCTTCCTCACGAACTCTGAGTTGATGATAACCAGATCTTAGGTCAATCTTAGAGTAGACTCTTGACCCTTGGAGTTGATCGAACAAGTCGTCGATCCTCAGAAGTGGGTATCGGTTCTTCACAGTAAGTTTGTTTAGTTCACGGTAGTCAATACACATCCGTAAAGAACTATCTTTCTTCTTGACAAACAAAACTGTTGCTCCCCAGGGTGAGGAACTGGGTCTTATAAATCCTTTGTCAGAAAGTTCTTGCAACTAGGTGGACAATTCTAGCATTTCGGCTGGTGCTAATCGATATGGGGCTCGTGCTATAGGTGCAGCACCAGGGACTAAGTCGATTTAAAATTCAACTTTTCGAGTCCAGGCAAGTCTTCTGGAAAGACTTTCGGAAATTCCCGTATGATTGACACGTCCTCAAGTCGCTTCTCCTCCGACTTATCCTCAGCCTTCTTGGATGTAACTTACGCCAGGTAGACTTGACATCCATTCTGAATATACTTCTGGGTCCTCGTACACGATATGATGTTTAGCTTACTTCTGTCGTCGCAATTATCACCTCGGATTATCAACACCTTATCTCCATAAGGAATACGGACGACCTTCTCATCACAAACGATCAACGCGTGGTACTTCGCCAACCAATCCATACCGATGATGACGTTGAAACTACCAAGTTCTATGGGCGTTAGATCTATGTCGAACGGATGACTTAATAATCCTAACGTGCAACCTCTAAGAACAACATTTATTTCTGAAATTCTTCCATCGGCAAGTTTCACGGCATAACTAGTGTCTAAAGTGGTGGTGCAACATCAAGCAAAGCACTAAAGGTAGTCGACACAAAACTTCTATCGGCGCCCAAATCGAATAACATAGAAGCGTAACAGTTATTGAGAGGAAACGTACCTATGACAACGTTGGAATCCGGGTTTGTTCCTCCTCTACCAATGGCGTAAGCCCTTGTTGTAGCTTCGTTACCTCGAGTCTGGTTTCCAGTCTTGTTTCCACTCTTATTTCTTGTCTAGTTTCCACAATTCTGATTCCTCAACTTAGGATAATCTTTCTTAAAATGTCCTGGCCTCCCACACTCATAACAAATAACATCCGACTGATTCCCAACTGCGGCTCTCTAAGTGTTTAGAGCAACAACAGTCGTACAATCCCTAGTCAGGTGTCTAACCTTCTTACAGTTTCGACACCTTATAGTACACAACCCTTCATGGTGCAACCTGCACTTGTTGCAGTTGGGGAGAGACCCAACATACCCCTTTCTTTCATTGTTTCCTGCCGTGTAAGCTCTT
>BQNB010022366.1:15123-63093 GCA_026074375.1 Tanacetum coccineum | reverse complement strand
TAAAAATATTCCCGGGCGACATGTCGCCCGGGAAACATTGTATTAAAAAATTATACAGTTTTATAAATATTAAAAAACTGTATAAATTTTAATAAAATGTTTCCCGAGCGACATGTCGCCCGGGAAAAGTGTTACAAAAAACATTATACACTAACACACATTAATTATCACTAAACACAAATGTTAAACGTGAAAATTTTATCTCGGGCGACATGTCGCCCGAGAAAGTTGAGCGGGAAAATTTACCGCCAGGATTTTCGTTGATTATTTTGGTCAAACTCAAACCAAGTTATCCCGGGAAACTCACCACATACTTTGACTAAAAAGTCTATCAGAATTCGTGCCACGTCAGATGGATTTTTGTCGTTTAGCGACCTTTCCCGGGCGACAAATGTCGCCCGGGAAAAGTTCGTCGCCCGTTCTAGTTTTTCTTGTAGTGAAATAAAATGTTTTATAACAAAGACCAGCCACAGGCAGATTAGTAAGCCACCTTTTGTCCCAGCATAAAAGTCTTTTTAGTCCTAAACAACAACTTCACTTGAACCTGTGTGAAGGTTTGAGTTCAATTTCCCATGGTGAAACCTTGTAAGGGACTTGAACCTGTGTGAAGGGTTGAGTTCAATTTCCCATGGTGAAACTTTGTAAGGGAGTATTATTGATGGCTTATCCCAGTGAACCTGAAATAGTTTGAAACACAGTTAGACACCGATTTAAATACTTGAATCCAGGTGGTTTATTTCCAATAATAGCAATATGCAAACTCAGAAAAAGAACCAATTCGAAATTATAAATAACTTGTCACCTAAAATTGCTAAGATTCAAGTTACAATGAAAACAAGCCATTTGACGGCATACCTAATCATTCATTGGAACGCATAGAAAACTAGGAGTAGGTACTTGAAAGCACCATACCAAGCCCAAACCCGCTCGTCGGAGCCACTCTCAACAACCGTGAAAAAATGGCAGTGTTTAATAATGTTTTACTCCCTCCGTCTCATTTTTATTGTCCACGTTTCCTTTTTGGGATATCCCAATTTAATTGTCCACTACTAAAACTAGATAAGGAATTTTGATAAAGTTTACTATATTACCCTTATTTGAAATTATTATTACAAGCTTTAAAGAAAAGTTTAATTAATTAGCTAAGGGTAAAACTGTCATTATGTTAAAAAGTAAGAGAGAGAAAGCAGTAATAAATGCACTTTTCTTAAACTGTGTATTTTTTTTGTCGGTGGACAATAATTTTGGGACGGAGGGAGTAACATTTAAATGAGTTCGAGAAGTAATAGCATGGTGCGTTGTGGCAAGGACGGAAAGATGATAAGTATGCTTCCTTAATCCACCAGGTGCACTTGTATCAGTTGTCTTGTAAAACGCGTAGACATTGCAACAAGGAGGCTCGGGCGCTGGAGGAACAGGTACCGCTACTTCACTTTGCTGATTACTAAAAGAATATAAATATATGCGAACAAAAGGCTCTGGGCGTGGCAGGAAAAGGTACGCTACTTCACTTTGCTGATTACATTTAAAAGAATATTAAATATAATTGCGAACTATAGCTTTGAAGGTTTAAATATATTCTTTTAGGAACCATTTCGCTCTCTATCAACATCATGAAACTATCATTTCAGAACACAAGGTTGGGTTCTTGTTGCTATGATGGTATCTATCAAAATGCATAGATGAAACGCATATTGGGTTGCCCTGTTTCAAATATATGTCATATTCAATGTTGTTAATTTCAAAACAATTTTTTTAAAAATTAACAGTCAATTTTTCTGTGGGTGTAAGATCAAATTAAGAAAAAGGGACTTGTTAAAAAAACATAATTTTGATCTCACTCTTCCCCCGGGTTAAGAACCCAACACAGTAAACTCATGCAAAATTAAAAATTAAAAGAAGAAGAACACAACATATAATTAGCATTTTTTTTTACTATTATTAAAGCCACGTTAACAAATTAGATAGGGGTAATGAATACAGTGGTCTGTAGATAACATTGAAATGAGTCCAGAAGTGATAGCATGGTGGGTTGTGGCAAGGACGATAAGATAAGTATGCTTCCTTAATCCACCAGGTGTACTTGTATCAGGTATCTTGTAAAACGTACAGACATTGCAACATGGAGGCTCCAGCACAGGAGGAACACGTACCACTACTTCACTTTGCTGATTAATTAAAGAATATAAATATAAGAGACCAAAAGCTAGAGAGGATTCATATATGTTTTTTAGGAATTTATATATAACTAGATTCAAGGCCCGCCCCATAGGCGGCTAGCTACAAGAATTATTCAGATTATTAACATACTTTTTAAGGTATCATTAAAGTAAATTACATGTTTATAATAAACCATAAAAAATGATGTCATAATTTAGCATAAACCATAAAAAATTCTTAGATAAATGTTAAAGAATAATCAAACGAAAGAAATTCTACTATATGACAGACATAGGAGTAAATACACCCAAAAGGTCAAAAAGACCAGCTAATCGAGAAGCAATATACGCAAATGAATATGAAAAACTCTTTTCAAAATGAAAATATTCCGAATAGAAAAAGAATAGTAAATCATGTCAGACATGTAGAATTTCTAACTTATATAAGGGTGATATGTAATACCACCAACAACTGTATTGCGCCTGATAAGCATTACAGATTTGTGGCCCCTGCATTAGATAAAATTTTGATCATCAATAAAGTATATTAACAGGATGAACAACCATGTAATAACCAAACGAATTAGAAGGGTTAAAACCTTTATAAAAACATGAACTGTCTCCCTAAAAGCACTCCATATGTTCCCAGAGCTAGGAAAATGATTGGAAGGTTCCTGAGCGCTAGACTGGACCTCCTTCAGGAAACGAATGCACTCTTAAAAATGATCATATTAGATCTCTCCAACTTTAATCATGAATATATAGATATTCAAACAATAGCGTAACATATCATTTACAGCAAAAGACGTAACACTGTAAGTGTTTATATAGATACTTAAAGAAAAAGGTAGCATGTCCAATACATGAGATACGATATGTAATGAGAAAGATATCTTAGCATACACAAAAAACCATAGAATAAAATCTACTTAACATTTTTATCTTTTAAAAGTAACATCACTAAGCTATTAGACTCCAGTATAAAGTTACAGCAAATCGACATGAAAAGACAAACTTCAGGTACTTCCTTGTGTCAATACCATATCCTGCCATGGACAAAGGAAGAAAGGAGCAAAGGTATTAGTAACCTGGACAATAGTGATATGCAAAACAATATAATCCACGGGTGTGAACAAATTAAGTATCCATGAACTATAGCAGTTTGTATCTAAAGTGGATGCACTTAATATAAGAGGAGCTAATAGTTGTCAATTGCTCGCGGTGCAACAAATTCAAGTGTGAGTTTTAAAAAGTGTGCATACACTTATAACATGTTCGTTTGACAAAAAAACCATTGTTTCATAAAAGATATACACGAACTATAGCAGTTTGTACCTAAAATGGATGCACTTAATATAAGTTGGAAATTGCTCGCGGTTTATCTTCTACTAAGAAGATTCCAACAAAACTCGTGGGACTATATATGAAAGCGTAAAGATATCGTGAGTGAAATACTTGCAAGAACATAAAAAAATCTCTCAATAAGCCATAGCAGTTTTCATAAGCAATGCATCAGCATTTAGCTCATTCATAATATGCGTAACATTGAGGCCCTGTCAGCTCATTAACATCTTTGTGACCTGTCAACTCAAAATCATTATTCTAATAATAAATCTGTTGTGGTCGGTCCAGAATGTTTGGGGTTCTTTTACTTCAGAAATAATGGGCGTTTGGGATTGCTTTTCTAGTTGAATTAAAAGGTGTTTAGGATTATCTTATAGCTGAGGTAAAATCTTATGTGTAAATATCACTACACAAATAATAATGGTCAAGGCGGTGGGATTTGTTGGTGTCAACCAAAGATTCTGCAACTTATATGAATCGAAAAGAAATAGAATGAGTAAACAACCATTGTAACACCCCCAAAATGGGTCGCAGCGGAAATGATGTTCCGGGAGCGTTACTTCATAATACCATTGCACAAGACATGAGAGAACGACCTCTAAATGAGTCGTTTGAAAATGATACATTGTATTTAATAAATGTTTTTACAAAAGCGCAACGGCTTAACTTGTTCATCCTTGAAAATGTAAAGATTTTAGATCACGACAAATATTTCCAAAATGTAATGCCTCTAAATCTTTATGCAATGACTCCAAAATGATTGACCACTAATGTATCTCTTTGCTCTTGTACCTCATTGACTTGAGAAAAACATGCTTTAAAACGTCAACATAAAGTTGGTGAATTTATAGGTTTGTTTATGTATAAATCAGGACCTCAAGATTTCCCCGTGATTATGCAACCTGTGCACCCATCACAAAATGTAATTATGAATCAAGTGAATGAAAACGTGGGGCTATAAACTCACCTTAGTGAATAAACTGGAGTATATGAATCAAGTGAATGAAAACGTCACGGATATGACCGAATGCAGCCTAATTAAATATAGGTCGTATGAGTACTAAGTACTTTGAATAACTAATACCACATAATTCTATAAAAATCACATAAAAATGCCATATGGGGTAGTTTTATATCGGCTTTTTAAAAACGCTTAAAACACATGACAATTGTAAAAACATAATTACATAATTAAATTAACATGCATTAATGATACACACGTGGAAGCCATAATCACCATACACGGCATCATAAAGCTAATATGATTCGGTCGATAGAAATAATAACACTTGTGATATACCACAGGTCATTCATGAATTAGTTACAATTTTGAATTGTTGAGGGTTTATTTGATATTGATATTATCCCAACTATTTCAAATTTGCAACCAATATAATTTATCTAAATGAATCATCCTTATCATTACACATTGCATATCATATGTAAAAAAACCAATTAAAAAACACAAAAATTAAAACATACCTGTAACCTTTTACGAATATAAGATGGAGAAATAAAAATTTCCAAAATAACAGAGTATCGGACTCATAATCAGGATCAAATTTTTTACTTTATTATGACTTACAAAATTGGTAAAGGGTTTATCATATCGATTCATAATTGTGATTGTGTGTATGTTTGTGGTATAATAATACAGATGGATCATATATTGTAAGGTATTTGGTAGATTAATTATGACAGAAAATTTTGGGGAAGGTTTAGGGTAGGAACTCATCGAACGGTTAATAAAAATCAGTAAATACACGTGTTTTATGATTAGGGGTTTTGGGGGGAGAATTTTTAGGCCAAACCTTCCTTTATATAAGAAGTAGATTGAACGTGCTCACATCTTGATAGGGCAGTAAAGTTATTTGAGCATAAACTTGCTCATTTTCAACTTGAAAAAATGTATCCAGGTTCATTAGTCAGTCTTAACAGTTAAGAAAATGTGATATGGGAATAGCATTTGAAAGAAACTAACATCACCATATAACTCCTAATTACTACTTGCAAGATAAACTGACGGCATGACGGTTTAATGTTTCACCGTATAACTCAAATATTTCTCCGTTGAATAAGTAAATAAATAACTCAATTACTCAAACTAAGTACTATTTTATTTGTTTCCAATATTCTAAAGCTAAATGAAGTTTAGAGTTCATAGTCAAGACAAGGACCAAGTTACCACCATGACTAGGTTAATAAATAAGATACACAGTTACAGACAAAAATATAACTTTCACTCCTGTTAAATATTAAACATCTACTGTCGGTAAAATAATGAGCTTATGTTATGTTTTGTTCAGCGAGAAATGTAAAATTAGGTATTTTATGTTTACCTTCCTTGGCGAATTTGGTATTTAAGTTCCACTGAATGCGCATTTGGATTTCCCAATACACCTATAAATAGTAACAAAATTAAATCCATGCACAGATCACTGTCTACTTAATGTAACATGTATTATTCAGTTGATGTATGTTTGTGCAACCACAGAATGATTTTGCAAATTAAGTAGCATAAGCACGCTACAACGCTTTCTGTTAAGCAAAATATGCATCTTACAGGATGCAACCAAAACTGTGTAACTTAGAAGTTTACAAAAACAATCTAAGCTGACAATCTTCAAAATTTATAATAAGATAAAGAGAAGTAAACAACTATGGGAGATAGCAAAGCTTCTATGGGCTGCAAATTCCTTCCATGGAACATAAAAAAATCCAACTAACAAGGTAAATTTCGCTTGATACGAAAAACAACATTATTTATAAGTTACAATTTTAGACCACAGATATTTATGTTCCTACCAAATATAAAATTTCTTGGTGCTGCAATTTTCTGTGTTTGAACGAGAAATAACGCTTAATAGTCAGCAAAATAACATAACATTAAAACCATTGAACAATTATCAAATTATTAAAGGATGGACATGGTCTGTATATCAAGTTCTAGTGATGGTACGTCCGATGTAATTTTCAATTAAGACATCTAATATACAAGGCAAATTTTATATACACCCATACGTTTTAACTTCAATGATGGTTTAAAATCGCAATGACATACAACTTAAGTTGATAACAACCATACCTCTTTAACCTACATAACAAATAAAGGAAAATCGTCTACTTGTAAAGATGTGAAATAATACACAAACTACAAGAAAAAGGGGAACAGGTGACGGTATTTTCCCCGGCGACATTTGTCACTGGGGAATATGCACTAAACGACAAAAATGGATCCTACGTGGCACCAATTCTCATAGACTTTTTAGTCAAACAATTCGGACCTTTTCCCCGGCGACATGTCGCCGGGGAATATGTCGTTAAATTTTGACACCAGCAACTATTTTTAATAACAATGTATAATTCCTGCACTAACTCAATAGGCTATAGATCCTATATAAAAATGAAAGTACACATAGTGGTTAAACTTGTCATATATCCATGAAAGGACTCACCAAACAGGACATTATCATAATCTTACACAAACATGAGCGGCTAAGCTGCAACAAGCCAGTACAATTCAAGAAGACAGAGTGCTATTTTTAGCCTGATAAAGAGGCAGGTTAAATAAACAATTAAGAGTATGCAGTAATGGAAATATAAACAAGTAGAAATTCGAGGGAAAGTATAAATCAAAAGATATGGCCAACCTAGACAATTAATTAGAGTAAACCAACAAGCTATGTGTAGTTTTGATCGATCGAGAAATGGAAAAATGCATTTTTATGTTTTAACTTCATTGTCGAATTGGTATGGCCATGTGAATTCCCCAAGACACCTATAGCTAGTAACATAACTAAATTCATGCACAAATCACTGTCTAGTTAATGTAATAAAGTATTATTCATTAACATCTAACAAAAATTTTTTTTGGATCAAAGATGTAATTGGGAATACATCACCAAAAAGGCATGGAGTGAAGCTTTTAAAACCACAAAACAAATAATTTTAACCTAGATGAACCCTTCATGGTGTGCCTACATTCTGATCCACCAATTATGTTCAAAGAGCTTCCAATTCGGAGCACAAAAACACCTCCTACAGGGTATGTAATTTAAGACATTCTTGGCCAATGGGAACAACTAAAACAGTCTTATTTTGAGGTGTAAAATTTATGTGAAGCTCCATATGCCTAGATAGATTTACAAAGGTCAATATCAACACATATAGGAAACATAATACAAAGATAAAACATAGAAACTGTTCAAAAGTAGTAATTATGAAAAAAAACCAATATTTATTGCTTTATAACTAGAAACTAGATTTAGATTCTAGAAAACAGACTTTAAAAAGGTTACCCCTAAAAAAGAGAGTATCTTCGTTCTAAAAAAAAAACTGAATAAAAATAGAGCCAACCTTTCTGCAACTAAACACACTCTTAACATAGTTAACTTTCCGTGGGTGAGTAAGTTATTCAAATTAAATGAAAGACTTAAAAGAACCATTGTAGAGCTCACTCTCCCTAGAGGTGGACAAAAAACCGAAACAACAGAAAACGGAAATCGAAAGCCGTTCAACACCCGTATTGACCATAACCGTTCCGGTTAGGATATAAACCGCGGTTAGTAACCTTCTTGGATTCAACCGTTTTCCATTGGAAACCATTATTAACCGACGTTGGGGTAACCATTTAGGGAATAACCGTTACAACCGGTTAAATTATCTGCTTGTTTTTGAGGTTTGTGTATAGATCACCAGAGAAGCTTGTGATATTTTTGTACATGTTAGCCCCAAAAAATATAAAGCCCAAATGAAGCGGCCCACACAAGAATATGATAAGCTCACAGAACAAACCCTAGCTACACTTTTAACACAAACACTGCCTCCCTTATACCTTCAGTCATTCACACGATACCTCTCCATTACTCCTTCATCACTCCAAAAGCTGTAAACAACATGTGACTTTTTCACTTGTCACAAAAACCCAACAAACAACTCTCTTATCTTCTCACATTAGACACAGTTCCTTATTCCCTCTCTTCCTAAATTGCTAAAGATAATCCTCAAACGGAACAACCACTATAAAAAAAATGCTAGAGACGAAGCCTTCACATCTAACAGCAGCTACTAACCGGTTAGTAACCGGTTTTTTGACCCTAACCATAACCGATCCAAACCGATTAGTAACGGTTGGGGATTTTCCCGCTCAAAAGTCTACCCGACCCGAAACGGTTATTAGGACTAACCGGTTTGACCAAAAAACCGGGTAAGGGTTCTTTTACTAACCCTTATGCCAAAAAAACCGCTTTGTAGACGCTACTCTCCCTAGGTATGAACCCACCACATTAAGTTCCACATCCCCCAGCCTGGGGGGGGGGGCCTGGACGAAGAACTGTCCGAGGCGTGACAGTCATCATAAACCGAACACAAGGCACAAGAGAACGACCACAAATGACTTTGTGAACTCAAAACTCTTTGCACTGTTTATAAATAATAAGTTTTACATGTAATTTTAAAGGAATAAAAACTTTTTGCTCCGGAAGCATAAGTATAATTAGCGGAAGCATAATTTGTTTTCAAAAGACAACTGATATGATATTTGTTAATCCTTGAAAGAGGTAACATAATGCACGAACCTCCATAATAGCACATCAAAATCGCAAAGCTAACACCTGAGAAAAACAAGCTAAAACGTCAACATAAAGTAGATGATATTCCACATGTTTTAATAAAACATTTATAGGGCCAAAAACGTTTAGTGAATACAGCTAGCACTCACTTATTACAAAAACATTTTAATAACAAAACGTTCATTCAAATATTGTGGACCACAAGTTTACATACGCACGTGACCGTATTAAAGAATATAACTTACGTACAAGCCCATGCACAATTAATAACAATTACATATACGATGAAAATGAATACAGTTGCGCTAAGCTCAATGACACCGAAGCAAATTAATCAACAGGGCATGTTTCCTTCCTGTTGCAAAGTATTCCTGCCCTAATTGGTGGCCCAAACAAAAGACCACCATAAATAGATATAATCGACATGACAATATCAGTTTGGTTCATCGTTAAGTGGGAACCAAATCGATAGGGATAAATAGTCCCCAATAGATCAAATATTCACTACGCGCCCCCTCAACCGTCCTCCGTCAGACGAAAGTAACCAGTTCATGATAAGATGGGTAGTAAAAGAATCTGTGGTTTTTGGAATAGCAAACTTAGGCCAACACTAAATGGATATGGTAACTGAAAACCCACTTTTGTGTCCAATGCCTGAAAAAAACCATTTTTATTCATAAAAGAAAAAAAACCCACCTTAAGTCTTAATTCCATAAGTAGAAAGAGGTATACCAATCAATAACCAGGTCTGTAATTAGTTTGTAAACGAGTTTTGAAATTCCGGTAACGTAAACAATTTTCAGCGTAGAACGAACAGTTTTCTCACCCCAAAAGGTAGTAATGTAAGTAAAACAAGTAAAACTGGGGCCTATGAACTCAAAAAGTTATTGAAAGTAATTGTACTTGAGTTAAATATACAAGTTTGTAAACAGGCATGTATTCCCCTACGCGTTTATAAAACATTGAAAAGATGAAAATCGAGACTATGAACTCACCTTGATGTGGCAAGCAACTTAGCAGAAGATGCACAAAAAAGCACAGCACAAACGGAGAACAAACGCTGACCAAGAAAGAATGCAGCTTTACCTTAACAGCTAAATCCCATTATTTTAGGATGATAATTTGTTTTTCTGATGGATGCGTACTCAACGCGACCGTTGATAAAGGTTTTGGGTTTCCGTGGTATGGATGGTATTTGGAGGGATTGGATAAATAAAATAAATCGAAAAACACACGCAAAGTATGTAATCTATATCCGTAATATATATTACAATATGAAAATAACAATTATATAATTCATATGGTGAAGTATATAATAAAGGACAGACATCAAAAGGAAAAGTCGTAGTATATAATACTTTACAAGTATAGATAAGAAAACTGGTGAAAACTAATGGTAATAATATAAATTTCACGCGTTTTCAAAAGTCCACCATTAACTAATAAAAAGTTATTGTGCTTAAAAGTAAATACACCTTTTTAAAGTTTACGAGTTAGATAAATGACGTTTTTATAAAATTTGTACAAAACATATTATTTAATTTATTAGAATCATAAAAGATTATTAAATATTAGTGATCCGTTGCTCGAGTTTTTAACTAACTAGTTCTTTGTTTAAAAAATAAATTTTCGGTTTATATTAACCGATTTAATGGAAAATCACAATTTTAATAATCTTAAAAACCTATATATCTTGGTCATTTATCGGTTTCTAAAATAAGTATAAAACCTTAAAGAAAATTGTACTAAGTATCAAGAATTATTTATATATTTCGGCAGACTTTGCCGTATGTAATGACGTTTTCCCTTGTTTTATCAAAAATCAACATTTTCCCACTTTATATCAAACCACAATTGGTCTCCATAATCTCTCCGCTGTTTCCATTCATCAGTAACTAACGAAAAAGTCAAAATAAATACAAAGTATAAGCAAAACCAAACATACCCCTTTGTGGGGACTGCTGTCCCAAACGCACCCTTAGGGGCGGTTAGACAGCGAACCAAACGCCCTATATGGGCAGCCTTAAACCCATATCCAAACACTCCTTTTTCTGCCATAAAACACAAATCCAAACACCCCTTTTAGGCAGTTTTAAACTCATTTCCAAACGCATCATAGTGGTGTTAACCTATCAAAAACCAACACCCCATATATAATTACGATAATACAAATAAAATAAGACAACAAAACCAAAGCTAACTAGTTTTATTTTTATAAATCTACAACCAAACCAAATTAAAGAAAAATATATAAAAAATGATGTGGTTGGGGGAGACGGCGGCTGAGCCCCGTTAGTTGGAGGCTGCTGATGTGTTTGATGACGGCGTGTGGGCTAACCGCAGATGGTGGAGTTCGAGGTTGGAAAGATGAATGTGGTGATGGGATGAGGTTCGTTTGGTGTAGCGGAGTGGAGTTGTCAAGCGGCCAATGCTACCGCAGTTGTGGTGGAAATGGTGGTGGTGAGCAGATTAAGACTAAGAGAGTGTAACATGTGTTTAGAGATATGGTAATTGGGTGATGTAAAAAAGGCGAGGCGTGAGGTGTTAGGAGGAGCCGAGGTGGGCCGAGTTGTGGAGGCAGCGGAGAGAAAGAATTGAGGGAGTGGAGATAGAACGAATGATATGGAAGATGTAGCGTGGATGGGAAGTGTGCAGCGGCGGCGAACGCCGGTTCACTGCCGAAAAGAGGGCGTCGCCGGATTCCGGTGGTGGCCGAGCGAAACCGAATGGAGAGGGAGATATGTTTGTGTGTGTGTGTTATAATTTTTGTAAAAATGATTTATGTGTTTATAAATTATATATATATAATAAAGTTTTAAAATGAAATTAAATATGTATAATAGTTTAGGGTTGATGGTGTAAATATTTCACAGACCAAAATTTAACATTTGAGTAACTTTTATATAATATTGGTATAGGACTCATTTGGACTAGTTAACGTGAATTAAATTACAAAGTAGTCGTCCTAGAAATCCAAATAATTTTTCAGATAAAAAGATTATAAAACTTAGCCTAATATTTTAACTCAGTTTTATATAAAGACATATTATAAAAAATCAAAATTATTTAATGGTACCATTAGGTCTCACGGAAACGCAAAGACCTGTGAATATTAAAAACTTTAAATGATTGAACATTCGTGTTATACAATAACCGCTATTGGAATAAAAATATAAATTAATAACTTAATTAATATTAAATAAAAAGTGAAAAAAAATATAAAAATAAATTTATTTTTTGGGTACTGTACGAGTTGCGTTCAAATATACAGCGAGCTATTTCAATCAATTTTCAGCATCGGATTCAGTCTCGGCAAAACTAAAAAGTTGTCCGAATGTCGATTTATGAGCAGACGCTAGTATACCCCAATAAAGAAAACGTAATTTAGCGGGTCGTTTTTGATAAATCAATTCAGGAATAAAATATATCTTCTCGTTTTCAAGTCAAATAAGTTAGAAAAATAAATTTGCAAATGAGCGATAATAATCGAAATTATGATTTATTATTTAAAAACGTTTCAAAAATTTTACCGGCTACGCGGTAATCGTTTTTATGTGACCGTAAAAGGTCAAAAAGTCAAAAGTCAAGTCGGAACCAAAAAGTCAAAGGGTAAAATATTAATTTAAAATATCAAAAATTGCGGGGTGTGACAGTACCTACCCCTTAAAGGAATCCCATCCCGGGATTCGATTTCTGTTAACCTATTGTGTGATTAGGAACATATTTAGGATTTAACAAATCCGTTTTTAAACATGGCGTTGAAAATTTTATTCAGCAAAATTCAATGTT
Organism: Tanacetum coccineum; assembly: GCA_026074375.1. Taxonomy (NCBI): domain Eukaryota; kingdom Viridiplantae; phylum Streptophyta; class Magnoliopsida; order Asterales; family Asteraceae; genus Tanacetum; species Tanacetum coccineum. The sequence goes on along the minus strand of BQNB010022366.1, from coordinate 50,231 downwards.
TTGACACTTCTTAATATACAAAAACTTTGGCTAAATTTGACCAGGTTATTTAATTCATCAACATGAGTATTTTAGAAAATATCATTACCAGTTTTGTGGTTGATATAACATGTTATAAGGAAAGTCTATTGATAGTGAAAACATCAGGGAGAAAGTGTAGACGCGTGGGTATGTCTGTATAAGGGTTTAAATGTTTTAGGGCAGAGATATCTGTAAGGACCGGTGATTAATATCGAACGAGGCTAAAGGATGTAAGTATTCAACTTACTTAGAAAGTACGAGGAAGTATCGTGACTCAACTCACCTTAAACAAAGGAGGAGAATAAAGTATAACCGAACGGCTCTAATCGCAAATTACTAAATAGACGCGTCGTAGAACGAGAAATAATAATAATAATAACGGAACGTTGCACACAACGTTTAATAAGGAAATAGACAACCATATATGTTTGTGCTTTAGTTTTGTCAACAAAATGTATTCTTACGACTTCTCAAGTTTATAAAGATGTTACGACGTTCTTACGAAAAGTTACTATTTATAGAAAGTTTTCATTTTAGGAAAATTTTAATTTCTGGACGTTATCAGCATCCCCTAATTTAATCGTTTCTATATCTCCAAAAACGAACTATTGAAACCCTATCGTTTAACCAAAATACTTAGCTTGCAAAATATATATATAAAATGTTGCTATATTTAGAAATGACCAACGGCAACGACTTATCATTTTTAGAAAAATTCCTAAACCTTCGTTTTGATATTAAGAAGCTCCACAAATATTTTCAAAAACTTTCGACACTTAATAAACTTTTAGAAACATTTTTAAACATCCGTTTACCCTCATTTAAAACTCGGACCAACAACTATATTTTTATAAATCACCCATGGACTTGACCATAATGCCACAATATTTTCCAAACTATCCAAAATTCTTTTACGCCAAAACCAATCAACAAAATTCACTATAATTCAAGCATAACCTTATCGTCATCTTTGTTGCAACTCACAATTCTCACATCCTCTCAACAAGAACAATTTATATATCTAAAATCATCAAAAATCTTTATTAAAATATTTATTCATTTTATTCATTTAAAAAAAATCATAGCACAAACATATGGAGTCGTGAATCAAAAGTATAAGAATACACAGCAACAATAACTATAACAAACGGTGATGGGATGCGGAGAGTGGACATTTTGGAGAAACAATATCCCCCGAATAAAGGTCAACAACTATAAGGAGCTCACGGGAAAAGTAATAACTTAAGAATGAGATAAGGTAGTTCAAGTGAGGTCTTAAGATTCTGCTGAGTGGTAAGACACGATCGTGTTTCGGATCTTTTTAAAGGATTTTCGGTGATTATCGGGTTCGAGTTCATACTCATGTCATATCGGTAGTGTTCCCAAATCTATAGGTCGTGTGTCGAGTTGTTCTTCTCATGAACTTTCAGTTGATGTTAGCTATTCCTTAGGTCGATTTTTGAGTAGACGCTACATCCTCGTAGTTGATCGAAAAGATCGTCTATACTAGATAACGGGTAACGGTTAGCTTGTTAAATTCTCGGCTTGTCGGTGTACATCCTGAAGGATCCATCAGAGGTTTTGTCGATACGAGGATCTCATAATTCACGTGATTCTATCTCACTAAAAGGTAAGTATATTGAAGAAAATCTTCTAGTTCTATTGGTTATAATCCACTTAGAGTGATATGCTCATTACATTCTAGAACCTTTCAATCCGTAATTTCCATGACTACAGGAAGCATGATTTAGTCTCTCGGCTAAGGGTATGGTGTTTCTATATACCAAGGTTGAAGAAAATCTGCTTAGTTATGATGCTTACGAATACAAATACACGTGACCGACACGACTCATGAATACGCACGCAAAATATTAATAAAATACAAGTGCAATATAATCTCGTTAACAATGTAGAGAAAAGAAAGAAAATAGAAATGGAAAGTAAGGGTAATTTGACAAGAATTTATAGTGACTACTCCCAGCATAGCATGGTCCTTTCTGAATTATCCATAGGTGATCAGGCTATGCATAATTTAGGAACTAACGATAAAATGCTCTTTTCGTCAAACTAATGTTATAAAAAAATCTTATACGGTATAAACGATATAGTTTATGAGGTAGCAAAATAGTTTGTGGTAATGAAAACAAGGTGACACAAGGTATTTTGTAAGATAACAGGAAATATTTTATGAGGCGATAACAAAATAGTTTACGAGAAAGTTACGTGACGGTTTATAATGTAAAGGTAACAAATGGTTTACAAGTTGACAACCCAATAATTTATAAAGTGGCAACATAATGGTTTATAAAAGACACGAAGTAGTTCATAAGATGTTGACAACATATTTCATAAATTGACAGCGAAATAATTTATAAATGACAACGAAATAATTCCTGAGGTGACACGGAAATAGTTTGTAAGATACCTGCAAAATAATTTATAATAGGGTAGCAAAAGGGTTTATAATTAACTGTAAATTAGGTTATAAAATGAAAATGAGTTGGTTCATTAATTTATACTCAAATAAGTTATGAGGTAATAGTAAGATAATTGTAAAATGTTGACAAAACGGTTCATGGAATGATATCAAAATAGTTTATAAGGTGTTGAAATAAACAAGAAGCTATCAGCAAACGGTTTGTAAACTGGTGGTAAAATAGTTCATAACGCGACAACTAGGTTTATAAGACGACACTAAAATAGTTCATAGGATACCATCCAGTTAGTTAATAACAGTAAGACAGTTTACATAATAATAGTGATGGTTGTAAGACGGTAAAGGAGTAGCTTACTTATATTTACTAGAGAATTAAAGTGTAACTGACAAAATCGTCATGACACAAATTGAACAAATGATTTAGGAAAAATCCACACAATACACGAAATTCACAGGTAAGTACTAGTGCAAAACTCTTAGAGATTTCAGTCTAAGTCTACTTAGGGTTCACTAGATAAGGAAAAATCTCTCCCTAAACATCAGCGGTATCTTTGACGGCGTTAGAGTTCCAATGAGTTTTAACCTCCTAAATACGGTTCGCACTGTTCAGATTTCTAATTTGCCACTATGGCCTCTAAGTTGAATATTGAAACGGGTGTCCTATAATTCCTACTCACATGGCCAACACTCTTGTAGTTATTGCACTTCACAGTGCATGGTCCAGTGTGATGCAACTTTCGTTTGTTGTGGAAGAGAAATTTTATTTTTATTTTTTTTGATTTAATTTAATTTTTTTTTTTGGCATTTCTTAATACCTTGGTTTCCTAGCGTACGACCTAATCTATTTAGTCGCGAGCCATGTGGATTCTTTCCTCATAAACATTATTAGCTCCAATAGCATTAACAATTCGTTGGGTTACAATACACTCAATCCTTGTAGAACTCATTCCTTGTCTTGTCGTCGGTATTTACTTCAAAATCGAACGGGGTAAAGGAAATGAAATAATTCGAATAAATGAATAAGTATAGACTAATTTATATAATTTATTTATTTAAACCAAGAGGCGTTCCAAATCCTTTCAATTAAAGAGGTTATAAATTAGCCTACTCAATAATTTCTGATGCAATACGCGTACCCATAAAATCTTCAAGGTGGTGGATGAAAATACGATGCAGGCACTCTAATGAGTATGGGACGAGTGTTTAAAACTCGTCTTCAGAGACGGGGAGTAAAACAATTAGGGAAGATCGACATAGAGTTCAAAATAGCTGATGAGTATACGGTTAAAGTAAATAAGATTAAGATCTTTTATGAACGAGTTTACATAGCAATTACCATATTAAACCTCCAGTTACAAGTCCCGCCCATACAAGACTTGTGAAACTTAGATTCATACATAATTCCATGTAAACATAACCGTGTCGGGTTTCGCGTAATACGATATTGTATAAGGTTATGAATAATAAGTTCGAGACCATTGCATCGCTCACAATGTCTTAGACAAATTTTAGAGACCATTGTGTCATCCACAATGTCTTAGAAAGGTTTAATATTTATATAGACAACTTCCATATAAGTAAATAGAGGAATAAACGTAAGGCGAACGTAAACCGCGGAGAAGAGATAACCGCAAAGAAAAGATAACCTCAGAGAAAAGATAACCGCAGAGAAAAGATAATCGCAGAGAAAAGATAAGCGTAAGCTCATAGCAAAAACACGTATAAGGCACACATAAAAGCACGTAAGGATCACATACTGGTTATAGTCCAGACCTAGATATTCTACCTAGATATCTACCTGGTTCTCTATAACCTTGGCTCTGATACCAATCTGTCACACCCCCAGACGGGGCCTGGACGGAATACGTGTCCGAGGGCGTGACGTCATCATAATCCGAACACAAGGCACAAGAGAACGACCACTAATGGACGTTTTGAAAATCATAACTCGTTGTATTATTTTAAAAATAAATAAGTTTTACAATATTTAAAGGAAATTAACATTTGCAGAAGCGTAAGTAAAATGTAGCGGAAGCATAATTTGGTTTTCAAAAAACAACGAGTATGATATTTTGATAAGTCTTGAAAGAGTATCATATTGCACGTAAACTGCACATAGCACATCAAGAAGTCCAAAGCTAAGCACCTGAGAAAAACATGCTAAAACGGTCAACATAAAGTTGAGTGAATTCATAGGTTTAAGCAAAACATTTACGAGTATCCAAAACGTTAAGTAAATATTGCTTCACTCACAGTATTATGAAAAACATTTAATAATCAGAAACGTTCAACCAAAGTAGTGTGGACCACAAGTTTACAGTACGCACATAACAGTTATAGGAGATATAACTTCACATATAAAGCACATGCGACTATTATAACGAATACAATATCGCATGAAAAGTGTATACTATTGCGCTAAGCTCATGACACTGAAGCTAATAATCAACAGGGCATGTTACATCCTGTCGCATAGTATTCCTGCCCTTAACCGGTGTCCCAAACCAAAGACCACCATAATGCACAATCGACATGACATATATCCGTTTGTTCTTCGTTAAGTGGAACCAAAGCGGATAGGGATAATTAGTCCCAATAGATCTATTTACTCACTCGCGCTCCCTCAACCGGTCCTCCGCATAGGTGACTAACGGTTCATGATAGTTCGGGCAATAGTGGTTTGTAAGCAAAACTTAGGCAACACATAAACAGGAAACGATAACAGAAAACACTTGTGTCCAATGTAAAAGTAATCAATGTTTTCGTAAAAGCTTAAAGTACTTAAATCCATACGTAAAAAAGAGTGTGATATCAATCATGTAACCAGTTTGTAATCAACGTATACGAGTTTGAAATTCAGTAATGTAAACGAGTTTGTAAACGAGCATGTTTCTCACCCCAAAAGTTATAAGGAAAATATAAAACAAGTAAAACGTGGGGCTATGAACTCACCTTGATGTTGCAGAGCAACTAGCAGAAATGCAAATAATAAGCACAGCACAAACGGAGAACGGAACGGCTCGACCAAGAAGTTGCAGTTTATCTTAACGGTTATATCCCACTAGCTTAGGATGATGAATTGGGGTTTTTCGATGGATTAGCCCATCAACGCGACACGTTGATAAGGGATTTGGATTACAAGTTGTAAGGGTTTGGTGGTTGGTTAAATAAAATACACCGAAAAGAAAACGCAAAGTATGTAATATATTCCGTATATATTACATATGAAAAAGGAACAATTATATAATTCATATGTTGAATTATATAATAAAGACAAACAACTAAAAGAATAAGTCGCAATGTATAATACTTTATAAGTATTATATAAGAAACGTAAGAAAAATAATCGTAACAATATAATTCGACACGTTTTTCGGAAATCGTCAATTAAATTAATAAAACGTTCTTGTATAAAAGTAAACACACGTTTTTTTTAAAGTCACGAATTGAATAAAGGACGTTTTTAAAGTTTTTACAAACCTTATTATTTTATTCATTAGTCGGGAATTATAAAATAATATTTTATAATTTAGTGTTTCGTTGCGCGTTTTAACTAAATTAGTTGTCTCGTTTGTAAAAGTATAACTTTCGTTCATTTACCGGTTTATCGTATCATCATAATAAAATCTTAAGACTATGACTCAATCCTCTTTATCAGGTTTCCAAAATAATAGAAGTGTTAAACGAAAAATACTAAGTATATAAATTTTTATAAATTTCGGCATGACCTAGTCGTTTATACGACGTTTCCCAATTTCACAAAACTCGACGTTTCCCATTTTAATCAATCCGTGTTGCAAATTATCCGCTTGTTTCAATATATATATCTAAACGAAATCAAACAAACATTTTAAAAAGACAAATATAACAAAACCAAACACACCCTTCTCGGCTAACCAAACACACCCTTATGGCGGCAAGACATCAAACCAAACACCCTTATAAGTAGAAAATAACAAGCAAACCAAACACCCCGGTTTGGCAGTAGAACGCAGAAACAAACACCCTTTCGGGTTGTTAAATCGCAGCAAACAAACACCCCTTTGGGGGCTGCTGTCCACCGAACCAAACGCACCCTTGTGGCTGTTTTACACAGCCAAACGCACCCTTGTGGCTGTTTTACACAGCCAAACGCACCCTTATGGCTGAATATGCCAAAACCCAAACACACCCTTAGTGGTGGTTTACACAGCCAAACACACCCTTATAGGTGGTGGCTGGTGACGGTGGTGGAGCGACAGCGGGGGTGACGGGGGTGATAATGGTATCGGGGTGAAGGTGGTGTTCGAGGATGGAGATGGAGATGGTGGTGCGACTGTGGCAGCGGTGGGTGGTGTTGGTGGTTCGGAAAAGCGAGAGGAGATGGAGGAGGAGGTGGTACGCGACTGAGCTGCGACAGCTGTTGGTGAGGTGGTCGATGGAGACGATGCGGTGGCGGGGATGGCAGTGGTGGTACGAAGGTGGTGTTCGGTTGGAGATGGTGGAAGGAGGTGGTGGTGTAGAGTAGCAGCCGAGATGGATGGCCGGAATCCGACCTGGATCTGGCTGGAAAAATGGTGGAGGCGCCGGAATAGTGAGGGGAGAGGATGAGGGTGATATGTGTGTGTAGGGTTATGAAAAAATGAAGTGTAACCCTAATAGGGTTAGTTATATATAGAAGAAAGTTTTTTTTTTTAAATGTGTCAAGTGTAATATAGTTTAGGGTTAATGGTGTAAGTATTTTCACAGGGACTAAAATTGTAATTTTTGTTAAATATTGGTTCGGCTCTCGTTTGGGCGAGTTAACGGATGATTCAAAACACGAAACTTGCGTCATTGTTCCAATGCACCCCAGCTGTTTTAAAATGTATAAACGAACACCCAAAAAAAATATATGTATATAAAAGAGGTGGAGTGGTGGTGGTACGGCTGTTGTGACAGCCGCGTGGTGGCAGCAGTGGTGTCGAGATGGTGGTGGGTGCGGCTGTAACGCGAGGAGGGTGAAGAGGTGATGATGAAGACGAGTGGTGGCCGGCTGTGGCTGCCGGAGGAAGGGTGGCAGCGGCGATGGAGGTGCATGGCGGCGAGTGAGTGTGGGGATCGGACAGATCGGGTGATGGGGAGTGTTTTTGGATTCGGCCGGAAAAGTCCGCCGGAAAACTTTTCCGGCGGCGGTGGCGTAGTGGCCGGCGGCTGGCCGGAAATGGGGAGGGAGAGAGGAGAGGGAGTGAGGAAGATGATGTATAGTGTGTGTGTTTTTGTTTTTATAAAATGAAGAAAAAAAGTGTAATTTTTATATTTATATATATGTATAAAAAGTTATAAAATAAACAAACACCACCCCAAAAAATAAAAAGTGTAATAGTGTGGATAAATGAGGGTAGTTTTTAATTATTCCCCGGAAAAACTAAAGTGTAACTTTTGAGTAATCTTTTATAAAATAGTGGTTCGGGACTCGTTTGTGAGCGTACTTAACGGGTGAGTCAAACTCACGCACTTGGCTTTGTTTTTCAAATAGTTTTCCAACAAACGAGTATTTACTTGATAATATTTCATAGTCATTTTTATAACACTTATAAAAATGTTCGTGATTTATTTAGTGAACCAGTTACGTCTCGTCCAAAATAAAAAAAATAAAAAATAAATAATAAAAAAAATTTTCTAACCCATATATTCGCGTTATCAACAAACGTTTAAAAAAAATGATGACTAAATTTTATTAAATATTTTTATTTTTATAAGGAACTCTTTAATTAAATTTAATTTAATTTATTTTCTCCGTTTTCTAAATCTTGCTAGAGGGGCATTTCAATCATCTTCTGACTGTTTTCGGGTCTCGGTCAAAACTAAAAAAGTTGTAAGGAATGTCGTTTACATCTAATGCTTTAGGTCCGAATAATGAACGTGTGTTAGTGGTTTCGTTTTTGGATAAATTCTACGAGTTAAATTATTTCCTTTTTCGTTTCTCGAATCTAATAATTTATTAAAAAACAATTTTATAAACTAACAACATGCAATAATAAATTGATTTCTTATTAAATATTTTCCGAAAATGACGGTTGTTATTAGTCTTCCCACCTTAAGAGAGCGCGTTCCGGTGCTCAATTTGTTTTATTCGTCCTTGGTTTTTATAGTGATTAGATGAGTGGATATACCTACGTCATTGTCGAGGTTTCCAACGAAAGTTTGAAGGAACAAGAGTCAAGCATCAAGTATATGCAAGGAATATGAGCGAATGGATCAAATGTCTTGAGAATCTTCAAATGAAAAGATGGAGTACATGACTCGGAAGAAAAGCCTCATTGAACGAAAGGAATTTTAAAAGTGTACTCTTGAAGTGGTTAATGATTTATACTATTAGATTAGCAAGTTCGCGGCGGATCGATTCTCACATCTCGGAAAAATTCATATAACAAATCACGAGCGAAGAAGTTCATCTAGCCAAAAAATTGATTCATTACGGTACGAACACACGCTATGTGGATCAACATAAAAGCCACTCATTTATAATTTGTCACTTACAACAAAAGAGGGCGTCCAATCGTGTAAGTAAGAATTTATAATTATGTTCGGTAATTTATAATTTCTTATTCAAATGAAGAGCTCCTAATTCATTTCAATAAGGAGATTTATAAATCATCCTACATTAAGTATCGCCGGCACAAAAAACACACAATTATCAAAACAATAGATTACGATAGCACCTACCAATTCAAAAGCATAAAGAGATGTGTTCAAACTCGACAGTCAAATTGATAGAATAACTAAGCGAAATTGACCAAACTACGCGAATTTCAACATCATAAAAAAAAGAGGAAGAAGCAGGTCGTGTAAATGTTTCGGAGTTAACCGCATCGTCTCACAATTAATATTATGAAGTAATACGAAACTCATTAAGAAGTACCATAGTACTATGCACATATGTACGAGTATCTATATATACTACTAGTATTGACGTTCGAAGGAGAAAATAAGAAAACAGGAAGTACGCGATAGTTGGAGTAAGCAATCGTATTTATAATCGTCCTGTATGAAGCAAATAGTATGACGTCATAAGATAGACGTATGAGAGCGAAATAATAACCAAGTATTATATACAAATTATTAATGTAATAGCAGTAAAGAAGCAAAAGAGAGCATATAAATTACCTGGGAGCAAGCGCGCATGGATATCGGACAATGGTGAAAGACTCTTAAAATTTTTCGAAAAACGGTTATAGTCTAGGGTTTTGAAAACGACCTAGTTCGCTATAACGAGTGCTCTGATACCAATCTGTAACACCCCCAAAATCACAACGCAGCGGAATACCACTTTGGGGTGCTACTTCATAGTATAAAGTACAAGTTACAGAAAACGACCTCAAAAGAGACGTTTGATAAAATGTCACATTCGATTTAAACAGATCAGAGTAAATTCAGGTCCCAAATATTTTCTTTTTCACCCAGTTAAAAGAGTTCAAACATGATTCGATGTATATTTTAAAGATAAATGATTATCGAATGTGAAGAAAACCGAGTCCTTTAAGTTTTGATATCCACGCGACTCAAATGCTCCCAATGCTCAGCTAGCAATATAATAACCTGAGAAAATACATGCAAAAACGTCAACAATAATGTTGGTGAATTCATAGGTTTAAGTAAAAACAGTATTGAAATAGTTCAAGAAATATTTCTGTAAGAAAAGTAGCGTTACAACATTTAGAAGAATTGTTATCGAAATCCAAGTAATGTTTCAATAAATCAAGTAATGTTCAATAGTGGACCACAGGTTTAGATTCAGGCCAGCGACAGTTAATTCATAAGTATATTCAACAGATACATTGCAACGAATACATGTTTTATCTTGATTGCATTGAGCTCATGACTCCGGATGCTTGACGTTTTAACACAGATTCTTGTCTGTACTTCATGTTGCCCATAACTAGGTATTATTGCCTTTATACTAACTTCTAAATACAAAGTGTCGTTAATGGATGTGCTCGAAAGGATTCGATTCCTACCCCGGACAGGCTGTCAAAACCCAATAGATCTATTTATTTGTACTAGCGCTCACCCATTATAGGCAATTAACAGTTCATGATGTGGGGTCTTTGGCAATAACTACTCATGCAATTGACCTCATATTCGGGTCCAGCATACCATAAAGTTTCTTGTGTCCAGTTTATAAAACAAGCATGTATCAAACATGTATCAGAAATCATGTGGTAGGCAAGCAAAAGCTTTAGTAAAAACATTCATGTAACGCTTAAGTAGTAGTAACCGATAAGTTATTCGGTAAAACAAGCATGTATCAAACATGTATTAGAAATCACGTGGTAGCAACCAACCATCGACACACTATATATCTTCTATAAGCAAAAGCTTTAGTAAAAACATTCATGTAACGCTTAAGTAGTAGTAACCGATAAGTTATTCGGTAAAACAAGCATGTATCAAACATGTATTAGAAATCACGTGGTAGATAAGCAAAAGCTTTAGTAAAAACATTCATGTAACGCTTAAGTAGTAGTAACCGATAAGTTATTCGGTAAAACAAGCATGTATTCTCACCCCAAAAATAGTTTAAGAAAACCATTAAAAATGAAAAGGTGGGGCTATGAACTCACCTTGATGTTGCAGAGAGACTAGCAGAAATGCAAATAATAACCACAGCACAACGGAGAATGGAACAGCTCGACCAAGAAGATGCAGCTTAATCTAACGGCTAAGACCCACTAGCCTAGGATGATGAATTTAGTTTCCCGATGGATGATTACATCAACGCGTACGTTGATAAGGGATTTGGATTACAAGTTGGATGAGTTTGGTGGGTGGTTAAATAAAATACACCGAAAAGAATACACAAAGTATGTAATATATTCCGTATATATTACATATGAAAAAAGAAACAATTATATAATTCATGTGGCGAATCATATAATAAAGACAAACAAACAAAAGAATAAGTCGCAACATATAATACTTTACACGTATTATTTAAGAAACGTAAGAAAATTAATCGTAACTATATAATTCGACACGTTTTCGAAATTCGCTTTACTAAATAAATAAAACGTTCTTGCATAAAAGTAAACACACGTTTTAAAGTTACGGGTTAGATAAATGACGTTTTTAAAGACTTTACAAAAGTTATAGTTGGGAATTATAAAATAATATTTTATAATTTAGTATTTCGTTACGCGTTTTAACTAAACTAGTTATCTTGTTTATAAAAGTATAGTTTCCGTTTATTTACCGATTTATTGTAAAATCACAATTTAAAAATCTTAAAAACTATATAACTTTGTCCTTTTATCGGGTTTTCTAAAATAATAAAAGTTTTAGTGGAAATACTAAGTATAAGAATTTTTAGAAATTTCGGCATGACCTTGCCGTTTATACGACGTTTCCCATATTTACAAAACTCAAAGTTTTCCTCTTCAAACAATCCATGTTGCAAATACCTCATTATACATATTTAAACGAAATCGACAAGTAACAAAAGAACAAGTAAAACCAAACACCCTATATGGGCTGAACCAAACACCCTTTATGGGCAGTTAAACCCATAACCAAACAGCCCCTTAAATGTTGTAAAACCGCAAACCAAACACCCCCTTTTTGGGCTGTTACTCAGCCAAACGCACCCACAATTTTATAAAACCAAGATAAAAATAAAATAACAAATAATACTTTTTATTTAACCAACTAGAGCCAAACACACCCTATTTGGGTTGTTTATAAAACCAAATAGCCCACTTTCGGCTGTTAACCCACAACCAAACGCGCCCTACTGATTTGAAAACCCAAACGCACCCTTTCGTGAACCTGTTAAACCAAACGCACCCTTAGGTGCGGTTTTAAAAACCAAACACACCCTTTAAAAGAAAACAAACGCACCCTAATGGTGTTAGAACCAAAACTAAACACACCCTATGTGCATAAACCAACCAAACTCAAAAGTATGTGGTGAAGGTGGTGGTGGTACGGCGGCTGCTGTGCCGCGACTGAGAAAACCAAACGCTCCTTTTACGGGCTGTTACACATAAGGCACACAGTACCCTTTATGACTTTGACATAACCCAACAGCACCCAACGTTGCGGTGGCTCTGCTCGGGGGGGGGGGGGGGGGGGGGGAAGGTGGCAAGGGTGATGGTGCCGTGGAGATGGGAGTGGTGGCGTGGGGGCAGCGTGGTGGTGGCTGTTATGGTAGTGCAGTCATGGCGCACGGGGGTGGGGGGCGAAGTGTATGAGGATATGGCGAGTTGTGTGCGTGGGGGGTCCGATGGTGTGAGAGGGGGTGTTGGGTGGAGGGGATCGGGACGGATGGGTGGAGAGAGGAGAGAACAGGTAGTGCGCGCGGGTTTGCGGGGGGGGGGGGGGGGGGGAGGTGGGGGTGGGGGGGGATTGTGGGGGGAGGGGGGGGGGGGGGTATAAGGGGGGGGAATTGGGGGGGGGGGGGGGGGGGGGGGGGGGGGGTGGAGGGTGGGGGAGAAGGTGGAGTGGCCGCGAGCGTATAGTGATCATATATCGGGGGATGAGAACCGTTTTTGGTTTCGGTCGGAACACTCACCGGAAAACTTTTTCGGCGGCGGCGGTGGCCGGAAAAGTGGCCGGAGGTGTGACAGCGGTGGCCGGAAAAATAGGGGAGGGAGGGAGAGAGAAGTTTATATGTGTGTGTTTATTTTTTTGTATTGAATGAAAAAAAAGTTATAAAACTTTTATATATATTTAAAAGTTTAAAATGAGAATAGAAAGTGATTAATAGTTTAGGGTTTATTTGGTAAGTTTTTAACATAGTTTTGTTAACTATCGGTTCGGGACTCGTTTGAACGACTTAACGGATGATTCTACACACGAAACTTGCGCCATTGTTTTCCAAATCATTTTTCCCATAAAAACGAGTATTTACTTGATAATGTTTCATAAATATTTTTATAACATTTATAGAAATGTTCGTTATTTATTTAGTGACCCGGTTACGCCTTGTCCGAAATAAAAAATGGATTTCAACTCGAATATTCGCGTTAACAACAACGCTTTTGGAATAAAATGTTAAATGATTTTTATTTAATATTTTTATTAAATAAATAGTGATAATTAAATATAATTTAATTATTTTTGTGTCGGTACCCGTTGTGTGCAGTTTTCAAAACTTTGCAAGGCTGTTTTAGCCCTCTCTTGCTTGTTTTCAAGTCTCGGGTAAAACTAAAAAGTTGTCTGAAATATCGTTTTACATCAAATTGCGTTAGGGTCCGAATCGTGAAAACGTGATTTAGTTGTTCATTTTTGATAAATCAACTATGAATTAATATATTTCCTTTTTCATTTTCGAATCAAATAATTTAAAAATAAATTTTATAAATGACAACATGTAATAATAAATATGATTTATTATTTAAATATGTTCCAAAAATTGACGGTTGTTACAGTCTTCCCACCTTAAGAGAGCGTCGTCCCGGTGCTCAATTTGTTTTATTCGTCCTTGGTTTACTAGTGATTAGATGAGTGGATATACCTAGGTCATCGTCGAGGTTCCAACGAAAATTTGAGTGAACAAAGGTCAAAGCATAGGATATATGCAATCGATATGAGCGAATGAATCAAATGTAATGAGAATCTTCAAATGGAATGATGAAATACATGACTCGAAGAAAAGCCATTGGAACGAAGAATTTAACAAGTCGTCAATTCTTGAAAGTGGTTAATGATTTATTACTATTAGATTATCAAGTTCGCGGCGGTCGATACACATTCGGAAAAATCCATATAACAAAGCACGAGTCGAAAGAAATTCATAGCCCAAGGAATGATTCATACGGACGAACACACGCTATGTCGGATAAACATAAGCCCACTCATTTATAATTTGTCACTTACAAAAAGAGGCGTCCCAATCCTTGTAAGTAAGAATTTATAAACTTATGGTTCGGTAATTTATAATTTCCTTATTCAAATGAAGAAGCGTCCTAATTCATTTCAATAAGATGATTATAAATCATCCTACTTAAGTATCGCCGGCACAAAAACACAATATCAAAACAATAGATTACGAAGCAACGTATACGATTCAAAAGCATAAAGAGAGTGTTCAAACTCGAAGTCAAATGATAGAATAACTAGCGAAATTGACAAACTACGCCGAATTTCAACATCATAAAAAAAAGGAATGAAGCAAGGTCGCGTAAATGTTTCGGAGATAACCGCATCGCTCACAATATATCGAAGTAAACGAACTCATTAAGAAGTACCATAGTACTATACACATATGTACAAGTATCTATATATAATACTAGTATTGACGTTCGAGGGAGAAAATAAGAAAACAGGAAGTACGCGATAGTCGGAGTGGTCAATATATAACTGACCGATATAAGGTAAACAGTATGACGTCATAAGATAGACGTATGAGAGTGAAATAATAACCAAGTATTATATACAAATTATTAATGTAATAGCAATAGGGATGCAAAAGAGAGCATATAAGTTACCTGGGAGCAAGTGCGCATGGATATCGGACAATGGTGAAAGACTCTTAAATTTTTTTTTGAAAAACGGTTATAGTCTAGGGTTTTGAAAACGACCTAGTTCGCTATAACGAGTGCTCTGATACCAATCTGTCACACCCCCAAAATCGGACGGCAGCGGAATAGTAACATTGGGGTGCGACTTTAAGGCACAAAGTACAAGTTACAGAAAACGACCTCAAAAGAGACGTTTGATAAAATGTCACATTCGATTTAAATAAATCAGAGTAAATTTAGGTCCCAATAATTTCCTTTTCACCAAGTTAAAAGAGTTCAAACATGATTCAATGTATATTTTAAAGATAAATGATTATCGAATGTGAAGAAAACCGAGTCCTTTAAGTTTTGATATCCACGCGACTCAAATGCTCCCAATGCTCAGCTAGCAATATAATAACCTGAGAAAATACATGCAAAAACGTCAACAATAATGTTGGTGAATTCATAGGTTTAAGTAAAAGCAGTATTGAAATAGTTCAAGAAATATTTCTGTAAGAAAAGTAGCGTTACAACATTTAGAAGAATTGTTATCGAAATCCAAGTAATGTTTCAATAAATCAAGTAATGTTCAATAGTGGACCACAAGGTTTAAGATCAGCCAGCGACAGTATTTCAAAGTATAATTCAACAGAATACATTGCAACGAATACAATGTATAAATCTTGATTGCATTGAGCTCATGACACCGAAGCCTTGACGTTAACACATATCTTGTATGTAATTCATGTTGCCCCATAACTAGGTATTATTGCCTTATACCTAAATTCTAAATACAAATTGTCCGTTGACTGGGTGCTCGAAAGGATTCGATTCATACCCCCGGACAGGGCTGTCAAACCCAATAGATCTATTTATTTGTACTAGCGCTCACCCATTATAGGCAATTAACAGTTCATGATGTGGGGTCTTTTGGCAATAACTACTCATGCAATTGATCTCATATTTGGGTCCAGCATACCATAAAGTTTCTTGTGTCCAGTTTATAAAACAAGCATGTATCAAACATGTATTAGAAATCATGTGGTAGATAAGCAAAAGCTTTAGTAAAAACATTCATGTAACGCTTATGTAGTAGTAACCGATAAGTTATTCGGTAAAACAAGCATGTATCAAACATGTATTAGAAATCATGTGGTAGATAAGCAAAAGCTTTAGTAAAAACATTCATGTAACGCTTATGTAGTAGTAACCGATAAGTTATTCGGTAAAACAAGCATGTATTCTCACCCCAAAAATAGTTTAAGAAAACCATTAAAAAAGAAAAGGTGGGGCTATGAACTCACCTTGATCACGACCACAATCAAGTAAACCGAATATATCACAAACGAATCAGCAACGATCTCGACCACGACCTATAATTATGTCGCTCGGTTACACTACGTATAACAATACGATTAACGATGCGTACATCGTTTCGACGAAAACATATATATATTTATATACGCATATATACATATATGTGATGAGAAATCCACTTGCGCGTCCTACATCTTAACACTTAGCATATTTTGTATACTATTTATCATTCAATTATAATTTGCATTACTTTATTGAAAACTTTCTATTTCCGGTTAGTTTCTATTTTTAGAAATTTACTATTTTTGAAAAGTTGCCATTTTTAGTAAGTCTCGACCTTCGTTTATATTTATAACAATATTTATTTATCTCGTCGAGCCTTCGACACCCAATAGAGATAACTGACGTTTATTAAAGACTATATAAAAAAAAAGTTATAGTCGGGAATTATAAGATAACTTATTTTTCTAATATAGTAAATTTCCGTTAACGCGTTTTAACTAAACAAGTTGTCCTTATTATACAAGTATATTTATTACGTTATTTCCCGATTTATTGTTATTACATTACAAATAAATAATCATATAGGTTATATAACCATGATCTGTAATCACAATCAAGTTTCTAAAAATAATAAAAGTGTCACAATGAAAAATACTAATATATAAATTTTTATAAATTATTGGCGTGACCTAGTCGTTTAAACGTCACGTTCCCATTATCACAAACTCAATGTTTCCTCTTTTATCATTCCATGTTGCAAAATATGCGCGTTTCAATATACGTCTAACTAGACAAATAAATAACAAATATATAGTAAAACCCAAAACACACCTTTAAGGGTCTGTTAAAACAACAAAACCAAACACCCCTGTTGCTGTTAAATACCCAAATCCAAACGCGACCCTTGAGTGTGACGACCACCAAATAAACAAACACACCCTAAGACGGGCTGAACCAAAACCACAACAAACACAACCGATTAACGGGCTGAACCAAACTACCCCGTTGGCTGTTAAACAGCAGAAACAAAACGCACCCTAGGGCTGTAAGCCCGAAACCAAACACGCCTCTATGGTTGTTTTAAACAGTCCAACGCACCCGGTGGACGTTTGTAATACCACCAACCGCACACCACATGGCTGTATACATCCAACCAAACGCAACTCCTTTTACGGAATGAATCAACCAACGCACTCTTTCGCTGGTGAACATAACCTTGAATAGCCTAGCTGCTGTCCCATCGAAACAAACACCCTTTTGTGGTGTTATAACAAATCCAACCGCACCCTTTTTTCCCGAGAACAAAACCAACGCACCCTTGGCTCGTGTCTTCGACCGAACGCACCTTTTTTGTTTAAAATAAATCAAACGGACCTGCTGTGGTGGTGATAACGATGACGAGGTGGTGGTGGCCATTGGTGTAAGGCACACTGCGGCTGCCCCAGAAAGGGGCGTGGGAGATGGCGCACGTAGGTGGCAGTCGCCATGGTGTCGCTAGAGATGTTGGTCGAGGTGGCGGAAGATGGTGGATATGGTGTTTATGGTGCGTCGGTTTGTGATGGTCGTGGCGGGGATGACAGCGTGCGCTGGTGGTTATAACAGTTGACTAGGTGGTGGATGTTGATGTATGGCGATGTTTTGGTGTACGTGGGATAGGTGATTACGATCTGAGACGGGGTGTGGACGACTGTGGCGTGTCGTAGGGGTGGATGCGCGTGAACCGCGAGCGAGTGGCAGATGGGGATCGTGTAGATCGGAGTCATGAGGACAAAACATTTGGTTCGTCGGCCGGAACGCTCGCACGAAAACTCTTCCGGTGAGCGGCGCAAATGGTGGCCGGCGATCGGCTTGGCCGCGGGAAGGGTGGCGTTAAATTTTTGGGAGAGAGAGAGAGGTTAGTGGTGGTTGTGTGTGTTGAGTCTAATTTTTGATAAAAATTGAAAATTTTTTATAAAACTTTTTTTATATATAAAATAAAAGATTTAAGATAAGTGACAAAGTTAGAAGTTGAGGGTGAATATTACAAATATTTTCACGGGACCCCTCTGTGTAACTGTTGTATAAACTTTTACATAAGATAAAGTTCGAGTCTCGTTTGAGCGCGACTTAACGGGATGATTTTAAACATACACAGACGTTTGCGCCATTGTTTCTTCCAAATAATTTTTCCGATAAAAATGTGTCACATATACTTGATAAAACTTTCCATAATTTAATATTAGATTCACCCTCTAGAACATAAGATCCGGAGGCTGTGGTAAAATGGAAAAGAAAATGAGACCATATTATTAGAGAGAAAATAAAGAAAAGAGATGGGAAGATTTGTGTGGTTGTTGAGAGAAAACACACACAAAGATCTGCACGACTTTTACAAAATGATTCTTCACCCCTCCATGAGGAAGTATGAGGGGGTATATATTAGTCCTAGTGACACACAACTATCAAAGCTGTCATTATTAGTCCCTAATGTGTCACGCTAAAATAAAACTAATGTAATTTCCGGATATGTCACCAACATTTTAAGGCTAACAATCTTCCCCCAATATGTGACACATACGTAGAATTACTTACATGTTCCTTATCGATGTCAAATTACAACTAGAAATAAAGCTCGTCCAAAGCACATCCAAAGCTCAAAGATTCTTTCTGAGTTCCTCCTTGTCTTAGAAACTTGTACTCCAGCTTTGGGATATCTTCAGTGTCTTTAATTGTACAGGAACCATTATAGTATGCATGAGTTGGATTAACTTCCCCCAATTCATGCAGCATGTCCTGAAAAGCTTTCTTCATAGACTCCTTTTTGGCGAACTTCTGAAACCAGCTTCCCCTAAAACCAACAGTCCCCTATCTTAAGCAGATTTCTGAACATTAATGTAGCTGAACAATCTTCTACTTGTCATCGAGAGCTGCACCGCGGAATTTTTGTAGAAGTCAAACCAAACCAACGACCACTGCTTCTTGACATCAGGTGCGTTGTGTGAGAATAATTCGTTCAGGGGTACATGCGAGAAATTCAGCAACTGTTCTCTCACGTTATGGAGTAATACTTATAAACCATACTAAACATTTTAGGGCTACAAAACTTCCCCTGGAAGTTGAAAAGGTAACTTCAAGGTCATTAAATCCCAGATGTACACCATTTTCCCCCATGATGGTTGCGAACTCTCAAAGCATCATTTGTCGTGTACGTCCATATGACTCTAGAAGTTCTATCATAAGCACAAATCTGTGATAAACAGAAAAAATCGCTTACCTCATTGACTCAAAACCGTAGAGGAGATGTAAGCAAGAATCAAGAACACTAGGAGTATAATTCAAGGTCCTTGTGAATGAATGTCATCGATAACTTTGAAGCTATTTTGCTTAGACTGTGAAGTATCTTCTTTGCTGGAATACACAAACAACACCCCGAAAGAGAAGTGCTGATTACATCTTCAACCTTTAAACTCTCTGGCGACCTTACCAACCTCAGAAACTGTTGGCATATTTTGTGATCACTTGTGAATAAACCCATATACCTAAATTTAGAAAAAAAAGTGAAATCCCCCAAATTTGTTACATAAGCTTGCGACAGTTGTGTCACTTAAAGAACCACTGCAAAGTATTAGATCTTTAGAGTACTCAATACACACATCGTCCGAAAGTATGCGAAAAGTACAACACCTCTGGAAGTACTATAACCACATCGACCTTCACTTCTGCGTGTGAACACTGAGTACTACAAAGTAACTCCTTTAAAGTGATAGTTGTCCAGAGTCTTCAATCCAACACCCCTTGACCGCTGGTAAAACAACTGTAGAGAGCAGAGGGCTAGATAATCCAATTCATAAATCATAAATGTATACGTTCAAGCAAGTCATCATCGATAGAAAATAAGAAGCAATGCACGATGATGAAATAAGTAGACGCCTTTGTGAAATCTAACTACTCAAGTGCTCTCAAAAAACAGGGATACACAATCAACTTCGTGAGATCACAATGTCATCGTAAATCCAAATCTCTAGCCATTTTGCATTATAAGTAATCTTTCAAGGATCGTTTTGGGATTATAATGTTGTTGTTTAGTGTGGGTGTGTTTGTTATGGTTTATATGTGTTTATCAGAGTCTGTGATTCAGTGATTGGTGTTTGTTTGTCAATGTTCTGTTTTGATTAGAATATACCCAAACTCCTGGTCAATACCCAATAAGGTCGGTCACCATGCCCACCTGATGGCGATCGACATTAGTCATAACCGCAATGAAACCTCTAATCAAAACGCAACTATCTTGATCAAAACGCAATGAATAAAAAATTGGGCAGAGTAACGTTGAGTCAAAACGCAGTCGTGGTCTTCAAAACGCAACCTGTAGTCAAAACGCAACGAGTCAAAACGCAACGAGTCAAAACGCAACGAGTCAAAACGCAACGAGTCAAAACGCAACCAGACCTCAAACGCAATAGTCAAAACGTAGTGACACGTCAAAACGGCAACCATCTCAAAACTTCAATGATTCAAAAACGCAAGCGATGGAGTCAAAACGCAATGAGTCAAAACGCAATGACTTTTGTCAAAACGCAACGACTTTTGTCAAAACGCAACGACGAACACTCCTTCAGTTAGGCAAAACGCAGCCAAGAAAAAATCTTCAAACTTTCTTGTAAGCTACGAAGTGATGTTAAAACCACTTAGTAATGATGCAAGGAAGTGATCTAACCCAAAAGTACAAATCTGTAAACACGTTAAAAACCACAATAAACAAAGATCAAATCTTGATTTTTGTTTGCATTTGTTTTTCGAACCAAAAAAATAACCACAAACAACCACGAATTTGATCAGGATATATATGACCACAATAATCCAGTAGATAAACAACACGGATATCCCCCTATGCTCTGTGTAGCCAATTGTTAATCCAGATACAACTCTAGAAACATAAGAACCGGAGGCTTGGAAACATGAAAAGAAATTGAAGCCATAATATAAGAGAGAACAAAAAGAAAAAGAGAAGGGAATGAGTGTTGTGGTTTGATGAAATGAAAACACACACACACACTTTTACAAAATGAGCTTCACCCCTCCATGGAAGAAAGACAAGGGGGAGTACTTTACATAGTCCAAAGTGACACACAACTACATAGACTGTCATTATTAGTGAGCCCTAAGGCCACGCTATAAATAAACTAATGTAATTCCGATATGTCACCATATTTTAAGGCTAACACAAAATAGTTTTATAACATTTATAAAACTACACGTTATTTAATTTGGTGAACGGTTAATCGCGAGATATGAAAATAAAATGGATTTCAACACTCGAATATTCGCGATATATCATCAAACGGCTTTTGAACAAAATGTTAACGATTTTATATAATATTCTTTCATTATATAAATGGTGATAATTAAAAATAAATTTAATTATTTTTGTGACGGCACGCACTGTGTGCAGTTTTCAAAACTTTGCAAGGCTGTTTCAAAACCCCTTTCTGCTTGTTGTTCACGTCTCATGTAAAACAAAAAAGATTGCCTGAATATCGTATTACATCGAAATTGCTTTATGGTCTCGATTCATTGAAACGTGATTTATAGTGGTTCGTTTTTGATACATTCCTATGAATTAAAATTATTTTCCTTTTTCGTTTTTCCAAATCAATAATTTTAAAAATAAATTTTATAAAAACGACCACATGTAATAATAAAATATTTAGTTTATTATTTAATATTTCGAAAATTGACGGATGTTATAGTCTTTTCCACCTCAGAATATGCGCCATTGTCCGTTGCTAACAATTTTGTATTAATTCGTCTTGGTGTTACTAGAGATTAGCACTGAGTGGATATACCTAGGTTCATTGTCCGGGGTATCTAACGAAAATTTTGAGGAACTAAAAGGTCAAAGCATGAGCGTCTCAAATATGCAATCGAAAAGAATTATAACAAGTCGTTACAATTCTTGAAAGTGGTTAATGATTTATACAATAAGATTCTTTCAAGTTCAGCGGCGTCAAAAGATACACATCTGTTCGGTGGAGAAATCATATAACAATAGCAACGAGTCAAAAGAAGTTCATAGCCCAAAGAATGATTCATACGGACGAACACATGCTATGTCGGATAAACATAAGCCACAACTCCATTTAATGATTTGTCACTCTACAAAAGAGCGCTGTCCCAAATCCTTGTAATATAAGAATTTATAAACTTATGGATCGGTAATTTATTAATATTCCTTATTCTCAAAATGAATGAAGCGCCTAATTCATTTTCAATAAGATAGACTACATAAAATCATTCATACCTAACTCTGTATCGGCTAGCGGCACAAAAACACGATATCAAAAAACAGACCAAGATGTTAATTTAATCATGGGATTGAAAAACTAAGTCGAATTTGATCATTAAAATCAAAAGGAATACAATCAAAGCCATGAAAAAGTTACGAAGCTATCCGTAAGATAGTCAAAAGAAAATAGCCCACATAGTATAGGTAGTTCTTTAATACAACCAGTAATTGGCGCTCTAGGGAGTAAAATGAGAAATCAGTAAGTACGAAAGACGAAAATATCGAAGTGGTTCAATATAAATAAATTGAAACCGATATAAGAAATAGTAATACATCATAAGGATAGACGGAGAGTGGTGAAAATCATAGCCATGTATATAATTACTAATTATTAATGTAAAACCTCCAGGATGCAAAAGAGTAGCATAATAAAGTTACCTAAGAGCAAGCGCAGCGTAGATATCGGAGAAATGGTGAAAGACGTAATAAAAATTTCTGAAAAACAGTTATCTTTCAAGGTTTTGAAAATTACATAGTTTCTCTATAACCATTAGCTCTGATACCACTCTGTAACCCCCCCATAAAATCAACAACGCAGCGGAATACCACTATTAGGGGTGCAAACTTCATAGTATAAAGGTACAAGTTACAGATCGCGCGCGGACCTCAAAAGTAGACGTTTTGATAACATTAGAGCACATTCTGATTAAAATGTTTTAGAGTAAATTTCCCCCAGTCCCAATTAATTGATGTTTTAAACAAGATAACAAGATTTCAATCGAAACTCACCTTAGTATCTTTAAGGAAAAATAGTTATCGAATGTGAATAAAAAACCCTAGTCCCTGACGTTTTGTTGATATCCACATCGCGTCTCGAATCTCCCAATGCTCAAAATCTAACAAAAGATAATAACCTGAGAAATACATAGCAAAAACGTCACAATAATGTTTGTGATATTCATAAGGTTTAAGTAAAAGCAGTATTGTAACTAATTCAAGAAATATTTCTGTAGAAAAGTAGCTTTACCCACATTCAAAATTATGGTCTCGAAATCCAAGTAATGTGTCAAAACCAATGGAAGTAGAGTTCCATATAGTTTGTAAGGGAGATAAAAGTAAGAATCACCAAGTTTGGTTCATCGAGTTGACTTGTTGTACTGACAATGTCATAATCCACGTTTTCTATTGGCAACGATTTCATGACACCCGAAACCTTGACGGTAATCGCATAACAATAATGCCTTCTTGTTTGCCCCCGAAGTAGGTATTATTGCCTTATACCTAAATTCTAAATACAAATTGTCCGTTGACTGGGTGCTCGAAAGGATTCGATTCATACCCCCGGACAAGGCTGTCAAACTCAATAGATCTATTTATTTGTATCAGAGGTTACAACAAGGTGAATCACTCAATATTCAAGATGTTAAGACAAACTTATTTTGGGAATTTGGTCAATTCACTTCTCACGATGGAGAGACAATTGAGTCTTACTACACAAGATTCTACAAGATGATGAATGAATGATCAGGAAACCAATTTACAGTTGCAACGATTTCCAAGTCAATGTTCAATTCTTCAACAACTTCAACCGAGAAATGGTCAAGATTTTTCACTGAATGATGAAGCAACAACACAAGTTGGAATGAAGTTTATCATATCATTAAGCTCTTTGAACAATTCTTAAACAATACCAAAAGAAGTTTAATGAACTCCGTGCTGAAAGAATGGCCAAGAATGCTAACCCATTAGCACTTGTTGCCACTGCTCAAACAATGCAAGATCCTTATTATCAAACACCAAAACATCATAAACATATGCAACAACATCCATAGCTTCACTCCAACAGATCTTCATGCATCTACAAGATACAAAAGGTCAAAGAGATAGCCAAACCAATCACACCTCCATCGAGATAAAGCATCTGAAGAAGACAGTGATCCTGAAACAAGCTCAGAAGGACAAAGAAATGCAGAAGAATATGGCTCTCATTGCAAAGTAACTACGAAGATAACTTCTACAAACCTACCAACAACACCTCAGTAACATCCTCAAACAATAGCAGGACAAGGAATATGGATACTACTCCAAGGTTACAAGAAATGAACAATCATACATGGACAAACTTGGTAATCATAGGGCAATTAAATCGTTGTTGGGGCTAGGCAACTGAAGGATGGCAGTAGTGTCACACAAGTCTGTATACCAGTGTTTTAACTGTGCAAGAATTTGGTCATTATGCTAAGCTGAAGCATAAAGCCCAAAACGGGTTAGAGACTCCACGATATCACACGGAAAAGATGTTGCTGTGTAACCACACATCTAGATAAAGGTTTCAACCTTCAAGCAGACAAATCTGAACTGCAACTAGACACGGATGAGGAAATTGATGAACAAGAGTTGGAAGCACATTAACAGTTACATGGCAAAGATTCAAGAGTTTCCCTAATGCTGACTCAAGCAATGAAGCTGGCCCAATAGGATACTAGGTACATCTACGATACGATCATAAAGTGTTTGCCAATGACTTACAACACTTTATGAGCAATACTGATCTCTTAGTAACGACATGTGCAGTGGAAAACGGGTGTTAGTAATGTCATTCCTGACGCACTCACCGGATATGTGTGATAAATGATATTCAGAATGACCAACATGATGTAGAATTGAGATGATGAGCGTGATGCTCTTGCTACATTTATTGCTAATTTGAAAGCTGATGATCGAAGACAAAAAAAAGATTCAAAAGCAATTAAAGAAAGCAATGCAACATTGACTCAAGAGTTAACTGATTGCAAATCTATTCTTAGTCTTAGGCGGAAACTAGTAGAACTCAAGGAGAAATCTAATAAGATATCCAGGGATAGTTGCTTATGCACTTCAAAACAAACATACTGAGTTTGAGAGTACAAAGGCATTAATGATCGTTACAGTTGAACTAATGACAAACTTGCCGAAAGATAAATGAAACTCTTGACTATTAGCTCACAAGGACTTGACAAAACAAGAAGTATTTAAAAAGTTAAGGCTACGAAATTCTGTTGTCCAAGCAAAACAACGATGATTAGGTCAAACAAGTCTTTTAACAAGGTCACATTAAAGAAGGTCTTGTGTAAAGGAGGAAAGCAAAGTGAAAATCACGGATTTGAAACTTGAGGAAGACAAAGAAAATTGACAAAAGATTTCAATGGAACACCAAAGACAAATAAATTTTCTTGAATGAAAATTTTTACAAAACGAGTTCAAATCAAATCCAAACCATTCAAATGTTAGCACCAAATGCTACTACATTTTAATGGAAGAAACCTACCTTTGCCATACCCCATTTACCAAACAAAAAGGCTCAATCTAGGTCCAGCAACCAGACTCCTCCCCGAAAGTGTAAGAGATTCTGACTCTTGCTGGATGCGAGTCGATCTAATTGAATAAAGACTTAGTCAACCCATTTGTGACTACACGAAGTTAAATATGTCTTTAAGAAATTTCAAACCCCCCAACCCAGCATTATGAAATTCAGTTCGCACAGGCAAATGAATAAGAAAAAAATGTGGAGAAAATCATTTGTAAAAACAAAACCAAATGTTTTCAAAAACATAGATTTCTTACCAGTGTCTAAATCAGTAATCAAAAGTAGACAAGCATATAATGTTCCCTGACAAAACACATTAATCAACTGAGCGAACTCTCAAACCAAGCATGCGGAAAAACATTCAAACGACCATCCATTATCTTCGACAGTACCCAAAAGCACAAGATATGGAAATCATAGTTAAGAAATGTTTTATGGCCCTTGCCCAATTAAACTCATGATGATAGTCCTCTCCGCGTTTAAACATGTAACTTAAGAAAGAAATGCATTGCAGATTTAAAGTACGTCGAATCTGCTGTGAAGGATGAACTTGATGAACTTGAATACTGATGAAGGCAGAAATTTTTCCAACATTTATGATATGCTTTTGCAAGAATTGTGATTTCTAAAGATGTTATGTGTTCTTACTTGTTAACTTCATCTGATTTAGATGAGATCACTGAATTACAATGCTTATATCTTCATAAAGTCATGGAATGTGACTGTCTTGCACAAAAGCTTTCTGAACAAACTGATTTTGTAAGTAAAGAGATTTACACTGAGCTTTTACAGCGTTTTGCTAGATTAGAAAAACACTCAATCTCTCTTGAAATCGCTTTAACCACAGAATGTCAAGTAACACTGAAAAAGACAACAGTTTGCACAGAAAAAGTCGTCCAATGTATTTCGAAAAGAACAGAACAATATGTTGAGATACAAGATTTGAAAGCTCAAATGCAAGACAAGAACATGGCAATAAGTGAGTTGAAAAAACTCGTTGCAAAATGCAAGGGAAAATCTGTAGACACTAAGTTTGATAAACCATCTGTTGTTCGACAACCAAATGCTCAAAGACTTCCAAAACCATCAGTTTTAGGAAAACCGGCTCCTTTTTCAAACTCTCTTGAGAGAGATCAATATATTGCAAAGAAAAAGTCGTTCTTTAAAAACAATGATTCAGATGAGTTTAACAAACCAGTAACTCTACAGTAATAATACCTAAGACAGAAATGAAAGCTGTAAGAAACCCCAAATGTGATAAACCCGCCATGGTATACTCATTCAAGTAGATACCAGAAACACAGACTATAGCACCACTAGTATGAAGCATCAGACTTTTAGGAATACTAAACCTATCGCGCTCTACATCTACACAGGAATAAGCTCACAAAAACTAATGTTAGCAGACCACAGCCTAGGAGCAATCAAATGAAAAAGATAAGGGATCCTTTGCAAAACACAGTCATTGCAAATCTTAAAGAATAACTGAAGTAGAAAAAACTCTTCCAAGGAATTCTAGTAATTGTCTAATAAAACAAAGTACTGTAACTGCGTTGTAATGACAGTCTAAATTCCAGATCATCGATAATGCTAATGCGTTTTGTGCTACATGTGGAAAATGTGTGTTTTAATACGAATCATGAATGCTTTGTTTCTAAATACTTGAATGACGTAGAAATGCTAGAACTAAGAAGCCTAATGTAGTGCCTATTAGTACTAGGAAACCCAAACGTCAAGCGAACAAATCTGTTGCAACACCCCATAAGAAAACAGTTGCATCAGAATCCACTACCACAAGTTCCAAGAGTTACTATAGGATGCTATATCAGAAAACAAGTAAGGGCGTGTAAATGGTAGGCTAGCACAACATGTCTTCATCATATACAGGGTACCTAAAACCACAGAAGGAAAAGGGTTCCTAGAACTCAAAAGAAAGTTCCTTCGTACACAAAAGCAAATGGGTACCTAAAGTTAGGAATGAAAGTGTGCCTAAAAGAGTTAGTTTTGCCATAGATAATACATCTAGGATAACTAATGTCTTGAAACTCACAAACACTTTAGGATCCAATTTTTTATCATGTGATTCCATCGTTCACTCTACTACCTCCTTGCAGATTGTGTAACAAAACTCACCTTTCATTGATTACATCGGATGCACCAAGCATATGACGCAATGATCACTGCATGTCAAATTTTGTTGACAAATACTTGGTTACCGTTCCGCTTTGGCAATGATCAATTTGCATCCAATTCTGGCTATTGAGATTTGATTCCAGAAACATCACATCAAAAAGGGTTTACTACTCGAAGTGGTCTCAATCACAACTTCTTCTCGGTTGGTCAATTCTGTGATGCAGAATTTGGAGTTAGCATATTTCGGAAATCTACGTGTTATGTTAGAGTATCTTCAGGGAAACGACTTACTAACTTAATCGTGATCTTGATCACTAAACAATTTCTCTTCAAGACACAAACTTCAACAACTCCAATCTGTCTTATGGTCTAAAGCATCTTCAACTCAAGCATGGTTATGGCATCGAAGGCTTTCTCATCTCAACTTTGACTACATAAACTTGCTTTCAAAGAAGATATGTGATTGGTCTTAACCTAAAACTGAAGTAATGCTCAAGGATCATCTATGTTCCTCTTGTGAAGTGAGTAAAGCAAAACGAAGCTCATTCAAGTCAAAGACTGTTCCAAGTTCAAAAGGTCGGTTGAATTTGCTTCACATGGACTTATTGGACCAATGCGGTTGCTAGCATGCAATGGGGAAGAAATATGTTTCAGGTAATTTGTCGATGACACTACTCAAGATATACCTAGGACACGTCTTTCACGTATCCAAGGATGAAACACCAGAAGTCTTAAAAAGAATTTCTCACGATGAAATCCAACTAAATCTTCAAGCCACGCAGTAATTTCTGTTCGCAACTGACAGAGGCACGATTCTTAAACAAGACACTTAATGCTTTCCTTTCTAAAGAAGAAAGGTAATTGATCATACAAACTTCAATCCTCGAACACCTTAACATATAACGGAGCATTGTCCCGAAAGACAAAACCGCACTCTCGTTGAGGCTGCTCGAAGGGATAGACGATGCTTTCATCAGCTTCTAAACTTTCCTTTATTTCTTTATTGGGCTGAAGCCAACTGCAAACCGCATGGATAGACTCAAAAACAGATCATCATCATCCCAACTCCATGGAGAAAACGGCGCCACACTCACATCATTAATGACGAAAACCCTCAAGTCAATACACCTTCACATATCTTTGTGTACATGTTACCTAACCAGAGATGGTGAAAAATTTGTGGATAAGATGAAAGAAAAAGCGGATTCCATAGCATTTTGGTGGATGACTCCACTCAAGTCAAAGTATACTCGAGTATACAACATGAGAACAGGCGATAGTTAATCCCAACCATCTTCAGATATTCCATGAATTCAAAGAGAATTCTGAGGACTCAGGTTGCTAATGACACATTAGGGCCTCGTTCACCAACGAAAAAGGCGTCAGATTATGACAACCCTGACCCCACCGAAACACCAAACTACAAAATGATTATCCTTCAGCATATACAAAAGATTCCTTTCACAACAGGATTGGATCTTCTTTTTGGTCCTTTGTAACGATGAATTTTTCAATGATGTTGCTTATCGTGTCAACAAGTCCATCATTCTTCTCCCAATGATATTTCACTGTTCCACAAGACACACACCCTTCAACGAATATTAGCAGCCTACCATCAGAACCATCACTCCTACAAACAAACATGCTGGAGTGAAAAGCACAGATGATCAAGCAGCAATTTACCAATCCTTTCTGTAACACCGGTAGCACAGAAATTGCTGAGTCTTCCTCACGCAATATTGGTAATTCAAACTGTGCATAACCTTCAATCAACCTCGAGATTCTGAAATATCGATGGACAAAAGACACACATTAACTCAGAGCTTCTTGGAAATCCCATCCAAAGACCAGTAGAAACAAAAAAGAGGGGGGGGGGGTGGGAGTAGGGAGGGGGGTTTTTAATTATTGTAATGGGGGGGGGGGGGGGTACAAAAAAGAATGAAAACTTATGCAAAAATGATTAATGGAAATGTGTAGTTAGCACTCTCCTGAGTATTTGTTGATACCGAATAACCATTAAGGAACATAGGCTGATTCAGCATGGATCGAAGCAATGCAGGATGAACTTCATCAGTTTGACAGACTAAGCAAGTCTGGGAACTCGTTGACAAACCTTTTGGCAAGAACGTAATCAAGCTAAAGTGGTTTATGGAAAAACAAAAAGATGAAGATCAAACTGTAATTCGCTAACCAAAGCACGACTTGTAGCCAAGGGTTATGCTCAGGAAGAGGTATTGAGTTCGATGAATCAATTTTGCTCAGTTGGTCCGCGTTGGGAGGCTGTCAAAGGATCTTTGTCGCATATGCTGCACCGAAGTTCCTTGTTCCAATTTACCAGATGTACGTTAAAACGCATTTTTAATGGTCCTTGAAGGATGAGGTATTATGTTGCACCACAAGATGGATTCCTTGATCCAGAATCATACCAACAAGTTGTAACCGTCTAAGAAAGCCTCTATAAGGATTTAAACATCAATCTCGGAGCCGTGCAAGATGAACTCACAAAAATTCCCCTGATTCCAAAGGTTTTAACAAAGTAACATTGAACACCGACTCTATTTCACGATAAAATACGGGGAGGACATTCTAACTAGGCAAATTTAGCGTTTGACATTATTTTTTGGTTCCACAAACCAAAACTTTTCAAAACGTTTTGAAAAATTAATAGCACGTAGAATTTGAGCTAGTCCTGAATGGGGGAAATGAAAATCCTTTTAGGAACTTCATGATCCCCAAGTCCCCACGAGTATTTTTTATCAATCAGAGCCAATATCACTTTAGAGATTATGAAAAAACATGGAATGGAAAAAGGACAAAGCATTGGTACACCAATGGGCTACGGAAACCTAAATTAGATCAGAACTTGAGTGGTGAACCCGTAGACCAAACTGACAATCGTAAAAAAAAGCAAAACGGGTCACTCATGTATCTGACATCTAGTAGAGCCAGACTTAAGTGCAAGCTGTAATGTTATTTGTAAGATATCAAGAAAAGGACCGACTGAAAAACACCCTCAATAGAGGTTAAAAGGCTCTTCGATATTCTTAAGATGGTACCAATCACATGGGACGCTGGTATCCGAATGGTTCTGGCTTTGAACAAACAGGCATTTTCCGATGCCGATCATGCGAGTTTTCCTGTGATACTACGCAAAAGCACTTCTGGAGGAATACAATTCCTAGGTGAATAACGTTAGACAGCTGGCATGATCAAAGGAAGCAGGATATGTACTGCAATGTCATCACAAGTCTGTATACTGTGGCGTTATCTATTAGTCTTGCAAGCTTGAAGCTCAAGTAATGTGGATGCGACACAGCTTCAAGATTAATGGCTTCGAACCAACAACAAAATACCGTTTGTTAATAGCATTCACCAGTCACATATCAATCTCGATGCAACGCCCCGATGCAGCACCCCGTACCAAGCACATCCTACTCGGTTATCAATATCGAACAAAGAAAAGGTTTGAAAATGGTAAATTGAACTATACTTTGTACAGAACTGATACCAATTTTGGCTGACATGATTTACTAAAAGCCCTTCCTGAAGAAGGTTTTACAGTAACTCGTCAGCCAAATTGAATGATATTTTTTGTGACACCAGCGGAACTGGAGGTTCATGACAAAAGACTCTCTGCTTGAAACTTCAATCAAACATCCACAAAAACTGTAACAAATCTTTGCAAAAAAAAGAAAATACACAAAATATAAAATATTCAAAAAGAAAAATAACAAAAGTCGCGAAAACATGCAGAAAATGTTTTCAAAAATCAATTCTTACATCGACATGTCTGCTTGAATCGATAACATTTACGTACCTAGAAATTCTGATTAATATTTACATACGTAGGTCGTGTAAATGAAAGTGTCGAACAGGAGAGTTTTCAAAAAGTTACTCAAAACATGTCATTTCTAGTTTTCTTAATGGTCTGTATTGCAAATATCAGTACGTAACCCGGTAACTTCAGAATAAAAGAAAGTTTTATCTATAAATATAACATACCTACCAAACGGGAAATTCAACGTTTCTTCTCTCGGTCTGAGCTGTTCTTAACCAAGACATTCAAAGTTTAAAGCTCAAGAAAGGAAAGTGTACGCATAAGTGCGCTTACACCTTAGAAGTTGGAAGAGAAGTCATCTAGACATGATTGTTTTTCAAAATGTTGAAACACAATTTTTCAATGAATTTCTCACTGACGATTCCATAATCTTTTCAAAACATTGTGTGTATTCAACACTCATCTTTCCAAGGGGATTTTCGGACAAACAAAGTTTAATAAGTTTTTGGATACATCATCTCACGACCATTCTTATGTATTCAAACCATTCCCAAAAAGTCTCTTACTAACAACAAGATAATGATGACAATTCAATAGAATGATCGTTATAAGATGACCTAAGTGGTTCACCATTCAAATTTTATCATATCGATTTTACAACTTGGTACCATAGTTTTTGGTGTTCAAACAGATGTAAAATTGAGGGGGAGCAAATGGACACATTCCAAATAATTCATGGCTAGCTTCAACGTTTTTCCCCATGGCCTTTATCAAGACAAATTTTAATCCACAACAGAATTTCAAAATCAACTGTGACTTAGAATAAAAAATAAGGGGAAAATGTATTAAAATGTGATCTAAAGACTCAAAGTGCTATTTCGAAAAAGGGATTATGGTTATGATCTCATACCCTAACAAACAATCTTATATCACGACGAGTACTGAAGTCATAACGGTGTAAGGTAGGAATTTGACCTATGATCCAACCAGAACTGGAGGATCTCCCCAGGGACACGTCCATATTAGAAAATAGCAGTCCTTAGGTATGATTGGAGATGAATGTGTATAAGGGAAGAATGCCGACTAAGATTGAGCTAACACTGGAACAATCACAACAAGGTGTTAGTAATGACGTCTTGGTAAGCATTGAAGGGGTTGAAGAATTAAAAAGAAATGTATGGATAAAGGGTCTAAAGAAAGAAGCCCTCCACACAACTTAAGGCAGAAACCGGGTCAATACATATGCTGTCAGAATCACAATGTTGATTGCTGACATTGAAGACGACATCATGGACCCAGTGATGCAATGCACAACCCTTCCCAGCCATTCGGGTTTCTCTCAAAAGAAACTTGTCTCATTTGTCACGGAGATACACACGACTTCTATTGACTTTCTCACTCCGAGTTAGTTAATATTGAATAGGTGGGGCAGTCTGCTCCAGCCTCCGATACAAAACAAAAACGCACTAAATCTAGTCTATAGCCAAGAGATCATCAATAAATCTCTTAGACACATTACAAAGACAAACACTTGTTGAACATCATTAAATTCACAAGTTGTTAACAAGAGTCCTACGCATTATCCTTGTGATTCTGCCAGAACATTCAGAGTGATACTCTTTAGTATTCACAATGACGAATGGAAATCCTTCCAGTGTCACATCAAAACACCCTATGCGTAGGTGACATGCGCGATTCTTATGAATCGAACTTGTGTCAACTGCACGAAAGAAACGATGGTGCGATTCAATAGTGAATCAAACTAATTGTTCCCAGGACAAATGAATTAGACGACGTCAATCAGAAAGATAGTAACACAATCTGTTCAACTCTTACCGTATGTCAGCTTGCGAGACGTTCCGGTAATGAGGAAACAAGCAACGCATGTAAAAACTAATACATATTGTTAGAAGATCCAGACGCTTTGAGCTGGAAACCCCTGTCAAGGAGACTCTTTGAATCTACCTGATCACAGTACATAGGTATTTATACTGTAAAAACGGTCCTAACGTGAAACCGGAGGTTAATGTAACCAAACCGTGACGAATGACAAAGCCATATTCGTACCACACGCCCTTTAATGCTACTGTTTTATTTCAGGACAACATAAAGATGGAGAGAATGGTGAATGCCGTCATTCCATCTGAAGATCGGATCTTCATTCCCACATGACTCATCAGGCTCAATCTACAAAGACAATCTATCTATAAGCATCAAGATTCAAGAATCATGAAAGCTCAAGAATTAAAGACAAAGACTTCCGCACAAACTCTGATATACAAGATCTTCCTTCAAAGATATCAAGTCTATCAAGGGAGATTGTTAGCAAGCTTTCAAGATGATGCAAAGTATGAGCATGTTGGTCAAGACACAAGATCGCAAGGTGGCAAAGACGATCAAGACAAAAGGATAAAGATTTAAAGATCTCGGACGAAAAAGACAAAGTCAAAAGACAATGACAAAGGCTCAAGATCAAAGATCACAAAGCATGAAGGAACAAGCCTACAACGTAGACAGAGACAAAGATCACAAGAGCTTAACGACAAAAGCAATCTCATTGATCTCATGAAGGAGTGTCACAATGAACTCACTTCGGGGGAGATTGTTAGCCTCAAAATAATGAGTCGAACAATGGAAGTTCGTTCATAACTATATTAGGTCTCAGTCATTAAATAATTATACGTTGTAATAGGCTACACGGGTAAACGGGCTCTTAAATGTAATCTAACCGGTCACGTGTATCGGGCGAAAGCCCAAGTAATCCCGAGCCCGGCCCGTAGAAATACCAAGGCATGAAAGCCTCTTGGTATTAAGTATAAATACCCCTCTCCAAGTATGGAGAGGGGGTTGGTTACCATTTTTCTCATTTTGAGTGTATGTGTAAACCTTCCACCTCTTTTATTTCTCTCTACAATTCTTCCAATTCTTCTCATCTTATTTTTCTTGTTTCAATAATGAAGTGAAAGTGATTTTGGGTTACGACAATAACACTTAGGTTTTTGAGCTCAAAGCTTTATATTATGATTTTATCAAGATCATATGAACATTATAACGTTACATGAGCAGATTATAAGTTTAGAGAACTTGGTTTGAGCTTATGGCTTAGGAATGGGTTGAAATTGAGGCTTTCGGCTTCGTACGGCTAGAGTAACGACTCTCGGGCTTCGTTTTCTTCAAGGCTTCACTTCTTTAACGTCTTTTATGATCCTAGGATCATATGGGAGCAAAGTATTGCTGCCTTAAGGGTTATAGTGAGAAGATGGGGGGTGCGAATTTGAATGAACACACAAAGCCCCTATTTATACCCATTTTCAAGAGTGGTGAGCAAGCAAAGCTTAAGATCT
>BQNB010022366.1:0-14333 GCA_026074375.1 Tanacetum coccineum | reverse complement strand
TAAAAATCCATTTTTATAAGTAAATAAGTTCCTAGATGGTGATTAACTACATAGCCATTATATACACATAAAATCATGAATATAAAGAGATTAAGGTTTTTAGGTAACCTTAATATGAAGTATGATGATGAAAAATATGATCTAAACCCTTGTTTAGATGACAAACCCAAGCTTATAACACCTTGAAAACCCTAATTTCACCAAAACCCTAATCTTGAACCTTCTTGGTTTAACACTTGTAAACCTTGAAGCAAACCTTATAAACACCTTAGGCTATCTTAGATGTCATGTAGGAATGTGTGTAAATATTTTAAATAAAATTATGTATGGATTTGGTGTGTGTTTGGTTTGAGTCGTGGGCTATAAGGGTACAAGGAGAGGTTTTATGTTGTTTTCATCTTATGAAATGGATATGTATGTGTATAATATCTAGTTACTAAAAATATATATTCAAAGACTAGTCAAAAAGTGTACATAGAAGTCCAAGACAAGATGAGGGTTTCATGGGAAGTCTTTAGTCAATTAGACATAAGTCTTAATTAGTTGTTGTATGTACAATGCAAGTTGGTGATTTTTGTGATATTTTTCTTGGTCTTTCTCATCAAATCTGGCCATGTGTTGATATATATGATGATATTTTGTAAATTTTGGGTATTGGGTACAATTGTGGGTATTTGTTGAAGCGTAGAAAAGTTTTAGTAGTTCCGGGTATGCCTAAACGTATTTTATCGCAAAACGTAAACATTTTACGTAATCAATAAAATAAAATGAACAAAGTTAATAATTATCCTCAAAATAATTACTTAACACTTGCTTGATGTAAACATTTAATTGTTTGATGCCCGTTTACATTGAATGATAATTTTTAGCTTACGCGATTTAACTTAACGATTACGATTTAAAAGCAAACGCGTACAATACTAAAAATACGTAGTGAATTTATTGACGTCATAAATGACCCTAAAACACGGGGTGTTATAGTTTCCTCGAATGTCACGTTGAGTGATTCTTTGACTTTCCTAGTATGTTTGTTAAGGATGATGTAGGCTTTACTATTTTGCGAGCAACCTAAAAAGATACATTCGTATGACTTTGGGTCAAACTTTGTAAGGTAGTCTTTGGTGTTTAAAATGAAGCACTTGATTCCAAACACTCTAAAATAATCAAGAGTAGGTTTCCTACCTCTCAATAGTTTATAAGGTGTTTTTCTAGGATGAATCTAATTAGGATTTGGTTGAGAATGTATGTTGAAGTATCTACGGCGTTACACCAAAACTTTTGTGGTAACGATTGCTCATTCAACATAGTCCTACTCCTTTCTTGAAGTGTCTTATTTCTCCTTTCGACCACGCCATTTAATTGAGGAGTGCGTGGAGCTGAGAAGTTATGTATAATTCCATTGGTATTACAAAACTCTCCAAATTGCACCTTAATATCAAATTCCCTATCGTGGTCGCTTCTTATTGACACTATAGTACATCCTAATTGGTTTGAATATTTTGAATTGATCAAAGGCTTTGGTTTTGTCCTTAAGGAATCTAGTCCAAGTATATCTAGAGTAATCAACTACTATAACTAAGGTGTAGCGGTTTCCTCCGTAACTCCGTATGGCGGATGGACCAAAGAGATCCATATGACGGAGTTCTAAGCATCTATTCACTGAGACTATATTCTTAGCCTTATGACTAGCATGAGCTTGCTTTCTAATTTTGCAAGCATCACAGAAGTGTTGATCAAACTTAAGCTTAGGTAAGTTTCTAACTAATTCCTTAGATGCTAAGATTGAATGAGACGCATATTTGCCTGACTTAATCTCCTATGCCACAACGTGGAATTTTCATTAATTGTTGCTAGACAAATTTGGTCTTTGGGCTTATTTCCTAATTTCATCACATATAAGCCTTTCTTCCTAATACCTCTACCTATGACCTTACCATCCTTAGTGATTTCACTATCATGTTTAGAGAAAGTTACTCTACACTTATTATCACATATTTATCCTATACTTAACAAGTTAAATCTTAAGTTATCTACATATTCTACATTATCTATTTTGAGAGAGTCATTCGAAATCGTACCTTTGCCAATGATGTTACTGCGAAGATTAATACCAAAAATAACATTACCTTTGTTGTATGCCTTGTAGCTTGAGAATAGCTTTTGGTTACTCGTCATGTGTTCGGAGCATCTGCTATCCTTTATCCACTCATTGGGTTCCAATTCGACTCCAAGGCATATCTATTTATATAAGGCAACACCTCAAACATTTGGTCCCTGATATCTCATGGGTCCAAAGTTGTTAGTGCTAAACATCCCTTGCATTTGATGCAATTGGTTAGGATGTGGAAAAGGAAGACATATTTCCCATGGCATGTAACTTTGACGTGGGAAGTTGTTCAATTTACGGGAAAGCCATGTGGTTGATTTTTTTGACCAATGTTTCTTTTTGGTTATGGTGTCTTAGGACGAGGATAATTATTGATCACTCTTCTAGGTGGTGGAGTTTTTGATCTAAAATTAGGTTTTAAAAATCCAACTCTGGGTTTTGATAATGGCTTATAAAATTGTTTGACTTCATTATCATTAGCAACGGGAACTTTGACGTTGTTTACTATTATGTGTTTTGGCCTAGGACCCAAAATAGATTTTTGTAAAGACACACTTTTCTCAGACCGATGTGGTCAGACCTACATATCAGAAAAAATAGACTCGTTTACCTTTCCGCAGACGTAAGAACCGAATCGAGACCATTCATGGTTTAGGAGATATAAGCTTATGAACATGGACTAAATCTGAAAATCCTTATCAGCCCATATATATTGTCCTTATAAATATTAACTTGGACATTTTTGGGCCCAAATGTGTTTATAAAAATTAAAAACTCTAAGTACAATGCTAAATCTATATAAAAACTTTATAAAACTTATTTATATTTATTCGTGTAATATTTATAAATCCTAAGACGCGACATTATTTTTAGGTTGCATCTAGGATTTTTCCTGACCCCTGACACTTACTTCTAGTTATCTTTATCGTATTGCTTAAGGTGAGTTCATAGCCTTATTTTTACTTATTAAATGTTTTATAAACTTCTTGGGGGAGATACATGCTACTTTTATATATGGATGCAAGTGTTTAAACGGTATGCTTATCTTGATACTATTATTGCCTAAGTACCACTACTGCCATTATGTCTCTACTATCATGAACCATTAATTACTTGGTGTAAGCGTAAATGCTGTGAATAGATCTATAATGATCGAAGATCCACTATCTCGGGAGGTCGGGGAAGCTCAAAGTAAGAATAAGCCATAATAGAGAGAGAAAGAGTATTTTAACTAATTTTCAAATCATTATTAAAAGAAAATGAAAGTAAAATACAATTGAAGCAGCTTCACCCTTTAATGTTTATTAGAGGGTGTTATTTATAGTCTTAACACAA
This sequence comes from Tanacetum coccineum, assembly GCA_026074375.1. Taxonomy (NCBI): domain Eukaryota; kingdom Viridiplantae; phylum Streptophyta; class Magnoliopsida; order Asterales; family Asteraceae; genus Tanacetum; species Tanacetum coccineum. The sequence continues at coordinate 10,891 of BQNB010022366.1, read as the reverse complement.
GGGAAGTTTCATCTAATGACACTTCTAGTCCTTGTATTTTAACTTAAATCTAAACTATTGTAATTTCCATAATGACACCACATTTTCATTTATAACAATATTCCCCTAATGTGGCAGCATATGGAATTACTTACAATGTATCCTACAAGTACAAATAAAAGTAAAAGCAGTTCAACATCCTTCCAAAGATGAAGATATCTGCAGTTTGCTTTGTCTTCAACACATACTTTAGCTTGGATCTTTTCTTCTCTTATTGGAAATACAATGTAACCTATATAAATTGAGTTGACTTCCCCCCAGTTCATACTGCATGTCTTCAAGCAGTCCATCAACTTTTTTTAAGTTTTTGAATTAGCTTCCCCCCAAACAGACAACTATTTGAAGCAAATATAAAACTTTGATGTAGTTGACAAATCTTCTAACTATAGGAGTTTAAGCATGCAACAGAATTTGAAAAAGATGAAGTAAACCACACTTAGCAACAAATCTCACTTCTTCATTGCGGTTAAGCAGCAACTCTGTTCAGGGGAACATGAAAGAAATCAGCAAGATCTTCTCACGTATGCACATACTTCACACAACACAACCTGTAGAGGTCGAAACTATAACACCAAAGTTAATTAAGTCCCGAATGTTTACATTTCTTCCCCTGATTGTTGCAATCTATTGAAATATTCAACCAAAAGAGAAGATAGTCAAAAGAGTATAAAAGAGAATAACACAAGTACACCTTTCTTCCCCCTGATTGCATTCGATGACCATCAAAAAAATCATAATCTTTGTATGCCTGAATATTCGATAGTATGACCATGTGTGAAGTAGAATAAGTTCGGTTCAGCACAAAAACTATCCCGTGAGAATCCACTAATTTGTTTCTCGTCTGACTTATTCATTTCCAACCTCTTATTTTGTCGGCTCTCTTTAATGACTACTGATGGAGAAAACTTAATATTACAAACTTGATGCTGAAGTAGAATAACCCAAACTTGTGTCTTATGTCTTGTACTATCCAGGTGACTCTAAACTTATACTGAATACTACAACCTAATTCCTTAAAGTATATGTAGACCAAAGTCTCTTGACAAATCCTCAAATATTTGAGACATTGAGCACTACAATGTAACTCCTTCAAGTGATAGCAAATGTGCGCATTGAGCACCAACTTCTGCATTTGTAGATCACACATTGCTAGATTTGACAAGTCTTCATCAACACCGGTTATATGCTCAAACAAGTTAATTTTAAAAGTCATCATCCAACCAACCCCGACTTTTAAGATATGATAAGACCACGCACCCGTAAAATTCCACTTCAACTTCAAATGAGTGAAAAAAGGTTATCCCCGTAGACATTTCTGGCGGTTAAATCCCCAAAATAGCTTTTTTAACGGTTTAAGTGAATCTTCGATAACGATCTTTTAAGCGAAACGTGAGGTTTATGTTTTTTTGTTTCAAATATCATCAATAATCATACCATATGGATAATATTACTGCTTTTCATTTCCAAAACCATTCAACAAATTTAGCCCATGTATAATTTTTAGATTATAGCCCATAAACTACTACATATCACATTATCATAGTTTTTGTCATAGGCCCAATCAATTTTTTTTAACTTTGCCTAATATATCATTTTGAATCACCATGTCTAAATTTGATAAAGCCAGTGCATTTGTTAGACATAAAACTGGTAAGGATATACAACACCTCTTATGCACAACCCTAATCACTTTATATCCGCCCCCACCTTATCACTTCTTTAACAAAATACAGTTTCCAAATCTTAAAAAACTAACGCCTTATTTTCTCCTCTCTTAAATGTAGTCAATCACTCATTCCCACATCCACCCTTATCTCTCATTTCAATATGATAAAAACACAGGCACAATTCACTATGTATTTTTAGTATTGTACACGTTTGCTTTTAATCGTAATCGTTAAGTTAAATCGCATAAGCTAAAAACGATCATTCAATATAAACGGCCATCAAACAATTAAATGTTTACATCAATCTATTGTTAAGAAATTATTTTGAGGATAATTATTAACAGTGTTCATTTTATTTTATTGGTTACGTAAATTATGTACGTTTCGCGATAAAATTTCATTTAAGCATACCCGGAACCTCATTAATAAATCAACGCTTCAATGAATAACCATTTTATTTCCAATGAGCAAAGTTTATAAACCTTCACCATGTTATCATTGTTGGTCAAATTTACTTTAAAAGTAAGCAACTAAAGTATTACTTTACAAGTATACATCATATATTAAAATTATACATTTTATCTTCAAGTAAATGGAAAATACTTTTATAAATAACAAAAACAAACTAATTTATTACTCCCTCCCTCACTATATTCGGCAACAACAAGGACCAAGAGACACCAAATGACCAACTTGAGTCTTGTACTTCACAAGACTCATTAAGAGTAGCTTTGACTAGGAAACAAAGACCATGGCTCTCCTTGTTTTACTCTTGATGTCCTAAGACTCACTATACCACTCTTGACTAGTCCTACATATATATCACTTATTCATTACAAGTAATAACATATACAACACAAAACACTTAAGAAAAATCAAACCATCTCTCCCTTTCTCTCCCTTTTAGGCCACGACAAACAAACCCCCCTTAAATAATTCATACAACTTATTTTTCCAATATATATATATGTAATCCCACATCATATCTAAGATACCTCAAGGTGTTTTGAAGTATTGGTTAAGCATTTACAAGTGTGGAAGCAAGAAAAGAAAGATTAGGGTTTCTATTGGAATTAGGGTTTTCTAAGCTTGTAAGCTTTGGTTTTATATCTAAACAAGGGTTTAGATATTGTGGTCTACCATAATAAATCATCATAAGGTTATCTAAAAGCCCTTAACTTTTCATTTTCATGATTATATAAATATATGATGTTTTAATATAAGCAAAAATCGACCACATTAGGAAACTTTTTAAACTGTAAACATATTTTTTTACTTGTGATTATGATTTTGTACACTTTTTCATATGTTATGTGATTGGAATAATCATGAAATAATGGGATTATAAGTATTCCTAAACATGTTGGTTAAGTGTAAAAATATTATATGCTAATAACTAAGTAAGTAAAGTTACTTAAGAAAGTTTTATGATTTGATAGCCCTTGTTAAAAACTTGGATCTTGAACATTATAGAAATGATGGACCTGATGAGACACTAAATTGTAAGACATATGATATATTTGGTTATAAAAGGCTTGTGGTAAGTTACTAAGTTGAAAAGTATATAAAACAACTTATATAAACAAGTATACGCATTGATTTCAATGGAGCTGTTTTGGTTCGTGTATGGTGATAACCACATTATGTTCTATAAAGATAGTACATCTCATGACGATTCTAAATATGTAAAGAACTCGAAAAACCGCCTTATAATGAAAAAGATACGACAAATATACGTTTTAACTTAAATACTGGGTTTATAAAAGTAAATTTTATAAATACAAGTTAACAAATACTTCTGATATAAGAGGTTTAGTATTTTTAACAGATTGTACATATTTTTAGGATTCTAAAGCAATTCGGATCATAATTTTTGGATCAATAATGAAAAAGTTATGAATTACGCGAGATTATATACTTAAATGTATAAAATACTTTTATAAAACTATTTTTAATAAAAAGTACTGTTCATGCTCAGGGAACATTATTTTTTTGAGGAAAACATCATTAATATATAAAACTTAATAACAAAGACGTGCTCGAAAGAATCGCTAAAAACAGAGCTATAACGAATAAAATACGACATTTACGGGTTTTACGTTAATTAAAGTTATAAAAATAAGTTTATAACTGGTATGAACAGTAAAAATCACTGTTCTTCAGATGAAATGTCAAATTTTGATAACTCGTCTTAATATGAAAGCGTGGACATAAGAAACGCAAGAAACAGACTTGAAATGTGAAAGTTATGTCATTTTTACCAAAGGTATATTTATATAATCACATTAACTTTATAAATATGTAGTTCACTAAAACAATTAGATGTGATTAGGCTTATAGAATTATACATCGTTGTAGTTACCCAATTTTGATTAGTACTTAAACGACCTGTATTGGATTAGGTATTGCACTCGAGTCATACCCGTGACACGTCATTTTCCTGTGATACACTATGATATACCGCTTTTACACTATCACGTGAGTTTCATAGCCCATACGTTTTTACTCTTGATTTGAGTTTTATAACTGACAGTTTTTAGGGTGAGAAACAGACTGCTTATTATAACATTCTTGGACATAAGTGGGATAGTGGGAGTTTTACATCATGATTACGTGTTGCCTAAGTAGTGATAACCCTAGTTGAGCCCATTATCATCAACTGTCAATACTGGATTATGAGATGCGAAGATGTTATGAATAGATCTATTGGATTTGACATCCCCATTCCAGCTGATTAGCTAACACTGGGCAAAACAAACGTATACCATGGTCGAACATAGGATGTTGCGGGTTTAAAACATCATCACGGGCACTGTAGGCCATTATATGTATACATTATGTCCAGCTTTAGTGGTCATGAGCTTAAGTGCAACGTAGTTACATTTTATATGATGTCTGCTTCTGTTGCATTTTCATACCAACTTTGGGAAATCTTGTGGTCCTTACAATATACATTTATCAAACTATGAATTTCACAACATTAGTTTTGAACTTTTTAAAGCAATGTTTTTTAGGAGTCAATAAGCACGAGGTGCAAGGGATCATTGTGGTTTTGAATTGGAGTATCATGCATTAAAAGAGTTAGACGCATACATTTTGTAATATCTGTTATGGGCTGGATAAATCTTTAGTATATTCTGAAACAATGGAACTTTCGGGCTTATTTAACAAAATACTTTGTTAAATCCAATGTAGCGGTTTTTAAATGACTTTTGTGTTCTATATATATCTTGTTTATTGATCAATGAAGTAACACTCCCCGGACCCTTTATTAGCTGACGACCTAATTGGTGGAGTATAACAGATTGGTATCAAGAGCCAAGTTATATAAGAACCAGGTCAAATGGTTTTTGTCTGGTACTTAACCATTTTCAAACATTGCATTCATACAAAGGGATTTTCACGGACATACCTTACATACACTAGTTGTTGCATTAGTTGGTTGGACTAGATTGCATTCTTAATAAATATACATATTAATGATATAAAACTTTATATTACTAAATAAGATTATTATATTAAATACTAATATAAGCTATTTTGGATTTTCAGTACACAGTCATTTCAGTATATCAGATAAATTAAGGGTCACACACATGGAGTATATCCAAGATACAGTCATGTCAGATTCAGATGAATCCACGATTACATACACAGAGGTGTCCAGTCCGTTCGAGGGCTTATCAAACATTGGATTACCAGGAGTTGTTAGACATGAGCATAAGGGACTGCCCTGGATGCTAGATGACACGTATGTGCAGGTCGCCTTACAAGCCCCGCCATCACCAGACTACATACCTGGCCTCGAGGAGCCACAGTCACCACCCCTACCAGACTTTATCCCAGAGCCGGTATATCTCGAGTATATGCCGCAGGAAGATGAGGTGTTTTCGGGTGAGGAGCAGCCACTGTCTGCTGCTGCCTCACCCACTGCTCAGTCACCAGATTATGTTTCGGAGTCAGATCCTGAGGAGAATCCGGAGGAGGATGACGACGAGGACCCTGAGGAGGATCTTGTCGATTATCCTGCTGACAGAGGAGATGATGGCGATGATAAGGATGAGCCATCTGATGATGATGAGGATGAGGAGGTTGATATTGAGGCTGATGACGAGGAGAAGGAGGAGCACCCAGCTCATGCTGATTCCACAACTTTGCTTTACCAGCTGCCGATCAGGCCCCATCTGCGGAGGAGACAGAGCCATTCGAGACTGACAAGTCTGTGGCCACACCACCACTACATCCTGTATACCTTGTTACAGCTAGGATTTCTATTCCAGCTCTAGTACCTACACCAGTTTGGTCTAATACAGAGGTTGCCAGACTTCTCGCTATATCTACCCCACCATCATCACCACTTTCCCCATGGTTATCACCACTTCCTTAGATACCTTCTCCACCACTACCCCTGATACTATCACTACTACCAGTATCACCACCACTACCTCAGATTCCCTCACCACCACTACCAGTATCATCACCAGTACCTGTGTTATCTCCATCACTACCTGTTAGTCTTATTCCTCCGTTAGGCTATCAAGCTGCTATGATCCGGCTGAGAGCCGAGGTCGCATCTACTTCCCATTCACTACCATTACCACCACCCATCATACTCTCCCATACCAGACTAGATGCACCATCTTCAGGGATACCACCTTTGCATTTACTCTCTAATGACCGTAAAGAGGACAGACCCGAGGTTACCTTACCACCTCGAAAGAGGTTAGGTATCGCTCTTGGTCCTAGATACGAGATCAGAGAGAGCTCGTCTGCTGCTGCTGCTAGACCGGCTGGAGGTATTAGGGTAGACTATGGTTTTGTTGCCACCATGGATAGGGAGATCAGGCGTGATCTAGAGAGAGATGTTAGATATGGGATCACCGACTCTTGGGATGAGATAGTTGAGGCCATGTAGGGGACACCAGTAGTTACCGATGTGGCAGAGTTTAGCCAGAGGATGATAGAGTTTGAGACTAGGGTTAGGCGTGACACAGACAAGGTTTATACGAGGTTGGATGATGAGCAGACTAGGCGACAGCTATTGGCTGGTCGGCTCAACATGTTGTTTAGGGATGGGCATGCGCATGCACGTACTGCTAGACTCATGGAGACTGAGGCTAGGATGTCTAGAGAGGCTTGGGGACGATCTATGGATGCAAGTGATCTTGCGCGTGCAGAAGTTATGTCGCTACGTACCACAGTGTTAGCTCAGCAGTCAAAGATTAGAGAGTTACAGTCAGCAGACCATAGGAGATAGACGGTGATTACAGAGATGTTAGCAGCGGACCATAGGAGGCAGGAATAGCTCGCTAAGGCACTAAAGCTATTGAAGAGACTACAGACTCATATGGCAGAGTTACAGAGACAGTAGGGACCCACTAATGGTCCGACACAGCCAGAGCTACCAGAGGTGGCTGGTAGCAGTTCCTAGATCCTGTCATGGCTAGTTATTTTGTACAGCCTACTAAGTATTACGGGTAACTCCCGGCTAGTATGGCTTTAGGTTGTATATATTCTTTTATCTTGTAACCTAATCGTTGTGATCATTTTGTATCTGAACCAATCATGTATGTTTTCTAATTATATATGGAATGGTGGTATTATGTCATGTCTGTAATCGAATTTATTATGAATGAATGTCGATTTAGCTACACCATTGTTAATTTTAATTCAGTTGTGCATTTCACTGTGTGATGTGATCTCATTTTACTTATTAGGTATATGTCATGTCATAGTTATGATTTTATGAAATCTAATAGGTATTATATTTTCTTGTGATTGAAGAAAATGGCACCAAAATGAACCACCAGATCAACAACCGTCCCAAAAATAACCAACACCACATCTGTCACTAATGCCCAGCTTCAGGCAATGATTGATCAAGGTGTTACTGCCGCTTTGGCAGATTGTGATGCTAACAGAAGTATAAATGGCGATGACAGCCATAATTCGAGAACAGGTGTTAGAAGGACAGAACGAGCTACTCGTGAATGTACTTACACTGACTTTCTCAAATGTCAACCATTAAACTTCAAAGGCACGGATGGAGTTGCCGGTCTATCTTAATGGTTTGAAAGGATGGAGTCTGTTTTCTAGATCAACAATTATACAGTTGAGAATCAAGTCAAGTTTGCTACTTGCACTCTCCATTCAGTTGCTTTAACATGGTGGAACACTCATGTCAAGATAGTTGGTCATGATGCCGCTTACGGTATGGCTTGGAAAACACTCATGAAGGTGAAGGGTACTGACTTGACAAGTTATACCCAATGCTTTCAGGAATTGGATTTATTATGCGGGAGGATGTTTCCCGAAGAATCTGATAAAATTAAAAAATATGTCGGTGGCCTTCCGAACATGATTTATAGGAGTGTGGTGGCGTCTAAACCAAAGGCAATGGAAGATGCAGTTGAAATTGCAACCGAGCTAATGGATAAGAAAATCCGCACATTGGTTGAATGCTAGACAGAGAGTAAAAGGAAGTTTGAGAACACCTCAAGGAACACTCAAAACCAACAACAACAGAACAAGAGGCAGAACACTGGTCGGGCCTACACTGCAAGGACTGGTGAGAAGAAGCCATACGGAAGATCTAAACCCCTATGCGCTAAATGCAATTATCACCATGACGGTCCATGTGCTCCAAAATGCCACAAATGCAACAAAGTTGTCCATTTTGCCCGTGAGTATAGGGGTACGGTAAATGCTAACAATGCTAATAATCAGAGGGGCACCGAGTCAGGTCAGAGACCTACTTGTTTTGAGTGTGGAGCCCAAGGGCATTTCAATAGGGAGTGTCCAAAGCTAAAGAACAAAAACAATCATGGTAACCAAGGTGGAAATGGCAATGCTCCAGCGAAGGTGCATGCGGTAGGCCGTGCAGGGACTGACCCAGACTCAAACGTCGTGACTGGTACGTTCCTTCTAAACAACTGCTATGCTTCTGTCTTATTTGATACTGGTGCTGATAGAAGCTTTATGTCTACTGCATTTAGCTCCCAAATTGATATCACGCCATCTACCTTAGATCACTATTATGATGTTGAACTAGCCGACGGGAGAATAATTGGGTTGAACACTATCCTTAGGGGTTGTACATTAAATTTCCTGAACCACCCATTCAACATAGACTTAATGCCCGTAGAACTTGGTAGTTTTGACGCTATAATTGGTATGGATTGGTTGGCGAAGTACCAAGCGATCATTGTTTGTGCGGAGAAGATTGTTCGCATCCCCTGGGGAAATGAAACTCTAATCGTTCGCGGTGACGGGAGTAACCGGGGAAACGAGACTCGTTTGAACATCATCTCGTGCACCAAAACTCAAAAATATTTGCTAAAAGGATGTCAAGTCTTTTTGGCACATGTTACCACGAAGAAGGTGGAAGACAAGTCGAAGGAGAAGCGACTTGAGGATGTACCCATTGTTTGAGATTTTCCCAAAGTATTTCCTGAAGACTTGTCGGGTCTTCCTCCGACTCGTCAAGTGGAGTTTCAAATTGATTTGGTACCTGGTGTTGCACCTGTAGCACGGGCACCTTATCGATTGGCGCCTTCCGAAATGAAAGAGTTGTCGGAGCAACTGAAAGAGCTGTTCGACAAAGGCTTTATAAGACCCAGTTCCTCACCCTGGGGAGCTCCGGTCTTGTTTGTCAAAAAGAAGTACGGATCATTTCAAATGTGCATTGATTATCGAGAATTGAATAAACTAACAGTGAAGAACCATTATCTGCTCCTAAGAATTGATGATTTATTTGATCAGCTTCAAGGGTCGAGTGTCTACTCAAAGATCAACCTAAGGCCGGGTTATCACTAACTGAGGGTTCGAGAAGAATACATTCCGAAGACCGCTTTTAGAACCCGTTACGGCCATTATAAATTTCAAGTTATGCCATTTGGTTTGACAAATGCACCTTCCGTATTCATGGATCTCATGAATCGAGTGTGCAAACCATATCTGGATAAATTCGTAATTGTCTTTATTGACGATATCCTGATATATTCAAGGAACAAGCAAGAACACGAAGAGAACCTTAAGCTAATTTTAGAGTTTCTTAAGAAGGAGTTGTATGCCAAATTTTCTAAGGGTGAATTTTGGATTTATAAAGTACAGTTCCTTGGTCACGTGATTGATAGTAAAGGCGTTCACGTGGATCCCGCTAAGATCGAATCCATTAAAGATTGGGCATCTCCTAAGTCACCAACGGAGATTCGTCAATTTTTAGGTCTTGCTTTATATTATCGAAGATTCATCGAAGGATTTTCGAAGATTGCCAAACTAATAACCAAGCTCACTCAGAAGAAGGTCAAGTTTGAGTGGGGTGACAAACAAGAAACATCGTTCTAACTGTTGAAGCAGAAGTTGTGTAGTGCACAAATTCTGGCTTTACCTGAAGGAAGCGAATATTTTATCATATACTGCGATGCTTCGATCAAAGGTTTGGGCACTGTGTTGATGAAAAGAGAAAAGGTAATTGCTTATGCATCACGCCGGCTGAAAATTTATGAGAAAAACTATACGACTCATGATTTGGAACTTAGAGCGGTAGTGTTTTCTCTGAAACTCTGGAGACACTATTTATACGGAACCAAGTGTACGGTGTTCACGGATCACAAGAGTCTACAACACATTCTTAATCAAAAGGAGCTGAATATGAGGCAGCGTCGTTGGTTAAAATTACTTAGTTATTATGATTGCGAGATTCGTTATCACCCAGGGAAAGCAAATGTTATCGCTGATGCCTTGAGCAGGAAGGAACGAGAGCCACCATTAAGGGTTCGAGCCTTAGTCATGACTATAGGTTTGAATCTTCCCAAACAAATTTTGGATGCTCAAACTGAAGCACGGAAATCAGAGAACATCAAGAACGAAGATGTTAGAGGCATGTTGGTTGAAAATTCTAAAGATTCGGAGAAGCTTAGGACGGAAAAGTTGGAACCCCGCACAGATGGAACTCTATGTCTAAACGGCAGGAGTTGGTTGCCTTGCTATGGTGATTTGAGGACTGTGATCATGCACAAGTCCCACAAGTCAAAGTATTCTATCCATCCGGGTTCTAAAAAGATGTACCAAGACATGAAAAATCTATATTGGTGGCCCAATATGAAGGCAAACATCGCCACCTATGTTAGCAAATGTCTAACGTATGCTAAGGTCAAATCCGAACATCAAAGGCAATCAGGATT
>BQNB010022365.1:0-57341 GCA_026074375.1 Tanacetum coccineum | reverse complement strand
ACACCCTTTGTGGCTGTTTTATTAACCAAACGCACCCTAATCAGTTTCTTTATGAACCAAACGCACCCTAATCAGTTTCTTTATAAACCAAACGCACCCTAATGTGGTTCTACTCAAACCAAACGCACCCTTTTCGGTATTAACAGCAACCAAACGCACCCTTAGTGATGGATATAACAACCAAACGCGCCCCTTTTGTGTTTTCTACAAAACCAAACGCACCCTACCCTGTTGTTACACAACCCAGCGCACCCCTGGTGCTCCTGACATACCAACAAACGTACCCTTGGTGCTTTTTCTAGTAACCCACACGCACCCTTTAGGCTGAAACAACACCTAACGCACCCTACGGTGCGGCTGTGTAAACCAAACGCACCCTTGGTGCAATCAAAAACCAAACCCACCCCTTGGTGGTGGCTGTTAAGCCAAACGCACCCTATTTGGTGGTGGCAGCCACCCAAAACGCACCCTAATCTGCCAAAACAAACCAAACGGACCTAAATCTATTTATGAACCAAAACCAACGCACCCATTTCTGGTGCAACAAAACGAACGCACCCCTTTTTGGTGCCTAATAAACCAACGCACCCTTTTGGTGCTAAAATAAACCACACGCACCCTTTGGTGCTTGAAAAACGAACCAGACGCACCCTTGGTGGTCTGGTGGTGGCGGCAGCGAGGTGGTGGTGGCGGGGCTGTGGTGGTGATGATGTGATGATGATGACGATGATGGTGGATGTGGCATGGGGATGGCAGCAGTGGTGGCGGCTGTGGAGTGGGGAGGCAGCGGCGGTTGAGTGGTGGTGGTGGGGTGGAGGCGCGTGGCAACGCGTGGGATAGTGGATCGGATAGATCGGGGGAGGATCTATCTTTTTATAAATTTTGAGTTCGCCGGAGTTTGGCCGGAAAAAGTGGCCGGAGATGGCGGCAGTTGGGTGGTGGCCGGAGATGGTCGCCGGAAAACTTTTCCGGCGGTGGCAGCCGGAAAACGAGAGAGGGAGAGAGAGGTGTATACATATGTGTGTGTTTTATCAAAAAAATGAAATGAATAAAAATTATAATAACTTATATATATTTCAAAAAGTTATAAGATAAAGGTGACAAGTCTCAAATAGATGGGGGTTCATTTTGTAAATATTTTCAAGGGACCAATCGTGTAATTTTTGTAAATAAATGGTTCGGGGCTCGTTTGAACTACTTAACGGACGATTCAAAACACGAAACTTTCGCCATTGTTTTCCAAATCATTTTTCCCATAAAAACGAGTATTTACTTGATAGTATTTCATAAATATTTTTATAACATTTATAAAAATTATTGTTATTTATTTGGTAACCCGATTATGTCTCGTCCGAAAGTAAAAATAAAAATAAATTTTTAACCCGTATATTTGCGTTATCAACAAACGTTACTGAATAAAATGATGACTAATTTATTAAATATTTTTATTTAATAAAAAGTGTCAATTAAATATAATTTAATTATTTTCTTGTTTCTATAATCTTGCGAGGGCATTTCAGTCACTTTCTGACTGTTTTCGGGTCTCGGTCAAAACTAAAAAGTTGTCAGGAATATCGTTTTACATCAAATTGCTTTAGAGTCCGAATAATGAAAACGTGATTTAGTGGGTCGTTTTTGATAAATCAGCTTAGGAATAACATATATCTTTTTCGTTTTCAAGTCAAATAAGTTGAAAATAGCTTTGCACCTGATAGATATGTGATAATAAATATGATTTATTATTTAAATATGTTCTGAAACATTACCGGTTACGCGGTAATCGTTTTTATGTGACAATAAAAGACCAAAAGTCAAAAAGTCAAGTCAGACCCAAAAAGTCAAAGGGTAAAATAGTCATTTAAAATTTCAAAAATTACCAGATGTTACATCTAATGTGGATGATGTTAACATACCTACACCAATGCCTAAATCACCATCTCCTTGCAATGCACCTTCTAAAGAAAACTCTCCCATGCCAACCTCTAACCATGCTTCACCTCAACCTCACTCACCTCCAATCATTGATCCCTATGTTGATGTTGTCTTGCAAGCAAATGAAAACCATAATGAAACTCAACCTCCTCCTTCTCCAACTAGCGAAATGCTCATTGATGACATCAATCAACTTCAAGATTTATCCAACCTCCTAGAAATGCATCTCTCAAATCTACCTACTAAATGCCAACAACGTTCCACAACTCTATATTGCCTCACATATCAATTTTGGACCAATTAAAATCCTGTCGGTTATTTCCCATGTTGTCGCTATAACCAAGCTCAATTCTTGGTCATAAGAGAAGATCTCAATTGGGTTGAAATTCTTGGCCATAAGAGAAGATCTCAATTGGGTTGAATTTCTTCTCACACGACCTCAACCACCATTACAAATTCAAAGGGGACTATTACACAAATACCACCTCCTGCATCCAATACTCTCCACCAACCACAAACTAGGCATGTTATATGCTTAGTATTTTCTCGCTTTCAAATAACTTTCAACTAAGCTTTTGCAAGCAAGTCCTATGGCATTCTAGGAAAATTAAGACATTTGTAGTTTTTTCTTATATGTGATGCATCATTATGCTTCAAGCATAATATTTAATTTTCATGTATGCATGTTGTATGATTGTGTTTTTTATACACAATTCTCTATGGTTAATGAATGAACTTGTGTTCTATGCTTTTAATTATTTTGTGTTGCATGGTTGGTTCCTATATACATATATATATATATATATATATATATATATATATATATATATTTGTGATGGTTGGTTTACATAAATATCTTGTTACTTGTCAAGTATTATCAACATGCTTAAATATTTTTCATAACTATTGCTATGTGTTAGAAATATATAGTTCTCTTGTCACTCTAACTTGGTTTTGTAGCAAAGTTATCATAGCTCGATTCCTTGGTGTCCTCAAACGAGGGGGAGCACACATCAAGGGGGAGTGCTAGTTCCATCGAATTTCCATTTTATCATCAGCGAAGCCTTTTTGATTCTACAAAAGGGGGAGAAATGAAATAAAACTACTAAATACTTGTTTAAAAATAATTTTACATTTAATGAGGTTAGATTTTGTAATCATAAAAAAGGGGGAGATTGTTGGTAGAAATAATGCCTGAAAACGTTATTTATATTTTTCGACTCCTCTACGTTTTGATAATCACAAAATGTAAAAACGCTCTATCTAAAATTAAACGTGAACAAGTAATTAGTCGTAAATTTTCATTTTGAAAATTAATCACTTAAAGTTATGAATAAATAAATGCTTAATTTATTTGTGATCAAAGGAATTTATTTTTTCTAAACCTTACATTTTTATAAAATGTAACAAACATTTTTAAAACTTATACAAAACTTTTTTGGTATTTACAAGAAATGTTCTATTCAAAACAAATATTTTGAATTCAAATTTTCTACCTAAAAATGGATAAAACTGATACAGGAAACACCTCCACTGGAAAAGACAAAAATAGGAGTGTCCTGCTATGGGCGCCCCCCCTTATAGGTAAGGGCGGCCCCCTTAGATATAAGGGGGCCGGCCTATGAGCTAAGGGGTTGGCCATGTAAAAACGCTCCCAGCTTTGCCTATAAATTGTGGACTGTTCCCCGTAGATTTCTCACCTTTTGCGCTTACTTTCTTTCTGTTCTAAATCAGTTTATACATCTCCTACAATCCTTTGATCATTTAATCTTAAGCTTTTATTTCCAAGTGATTCAAGTTTAGATCCTCAAGTGCAAGAGAAGAATACTTCTTATCATTAAGTCAAGAAGTATTATAGCTTAGTTGGTGTTCAAGTAACTTAGTTACGATTGTGGTGTAACTTGTAATTATGTTATATCTCGTTGTGAAATGTGGTAATAGTTAGATCGGGTTGATCGTGTTAGTGTTTAGGTGAAGTGATATCTTGTTAGTGTGGTTAGTATTTTAGGCCTCAAAATACAAGCGTGTGGTAGATTGGTTCTAGCTAAGATTAAGACTCGTACTTTAGCTAGTGTCAAAATTGGTGTAAGCTACTTGTGTACCACGTTTCTCCGCACTAAAGGGGAGTTTGCTGACATAGTGAAGAGAACTCTCGAGTTGGGTACTCGAGGAGTGGAGTAGGGCGAAGAGGAGCTTCGTTACCGAACCACTATAAATCCGTGTGTTGTGGTTTGATATTTCTAACTCTTATCTCTTGTCTTACAAATTTACATTAATACTTATTGTCATTTATTTACTTAACTAGATTATTCATATTGTGTGTACATTGAGATCACATAAAATCAAATCTAAATTTTTATATACAAACGTCAAATTAATTAAAAAAGTGGCAAACTATTCAACCTCCCCTTCTAGTTTCCACACATTTCAAGGATTTCATTATTCCCACTTTCTTCACAATCCCTAATACCTAAAATTGATTCTTATTCCTATTTGGCTCCTTAACCATATTATTTCCTTTCTTCTTTGTTACTATTTCTCCACTTTTTTGCACTAGAACTACTTCCTCTACATTCTCATAACTTTCCAACCCTTCATTTGTACCTTTCCCATTATCCTCATACACATTACCATTATTTGAGACATTGTTCTTCTTTACTTGGTACACAGGTTTATCATGCTTCTTGTTGTTTTCTTTTTGCTGAGCATTACCAACATAATCTTGATTGTTAAGTTGTCCCGTGTTGCCCTGACCATTCCTATTACTCTGCTTTACAAATTTTGTATTACCGACTTTAGTAAACCTCTCATTACATTGCTTTGCAACAAAAACACTATCACCCATAATTTCTTGATTCCTCTTAATCTGAATATTCTTTGGGCACCCTTCATTATTATGTCCAAACACCCCACATTCGTTACAACAGGGAGGTTTGCAATTGTATATTACCTGAATTATCTTAGTACGAATAATCTCATTTTCCTTATTCTTATAAGCAACATCAATTTTAGTAGGCAGCTCTTTCTGAGTAGTAACTTCTACCAGAACCCTAGCATATCCAGTCCTAGCCATTCCTACTTGGCACATTCCAGTAGTCACAACATTCATGATTATTGGATTACCAATTCTACTTGCCAAATCACTTATCCCCTTAACAGTCCATGCCTCAAGGGAAATGTTAGCCTCAAAATAATGAGTCGAACAATGGAAGTTCGTTCATAACTATATTAGGTCTCAGTCATTAAATAATTATACGTTGTAATAGGCTACACGGGTAAACGGGCTCTTAAATGTAATCTAACCGGTCACGTGTATCGGGCGAAAGCCCAAGTAATCCCGAGCCCGGCCCGTAGAAATACCAAGGCATGAAAGCCTCTTGGTATTAAGTATAAATACCCCTCTTCAAGTATGGAGAGGGGGTTGATTCTTGTTAATTCTCATTTTTGTAATTTGGCAAGTAATCATCCAACTCTCATTTTTCTCTCTACCTTTCTCTCTCTAACTTCTCTCTAAATTTCTTCCATTTTATCTCATCTTATTTTCTTGTTTCAATAATGAAGTGAAAGTGATATATTGGGTTCCGACATTTGGTATCACTCGCCACGGGTGGGTTTAGTATTTTTGTTGTGACAACTTATTTTGAGCTTATTTGGTTCGTTTTTTTTAAAACTTATTTTTTTCTTTCACTCTTCTAAAACAAAAAATTCTCAAGGGTGCATTTTGTTATAAGGGTGCTTTTTGTTGGTTATTTTATTTTGTTATTTTTCCATAAATTGGGCTTCAACAGTAAGGTTCTTTATTTTTTTCTTATAGTCTTTGTCTCATTTACGTTTATATCATAGACGTTGGCAATTTGCTCCTAACTGGTGAGGACTTATATTTTGTTTGTGTTTATTTGTGGCTTCTTTTTACGTGCTTATTTAAGTTATATCTCGAGCTTTATTTTAAGTGCTAATTGTGGGTTCCTTTTGTGGGGCTGTATCTTTACTGTGAGAAGACACAGGACGAAAGCAACAACCGAACGGAGTCAACCTAGGACGAACGACGAGCATCAAACCAACATTCCATACGATCGGAGATCTCAACCGTGCACCGATCGAGTGTATTTTCTTGGTAGCGAACACGAGCAAACCATTTGTCAACCGATCGATCGTGTACATTTGAAGAACCCGATACGAGTTCATTTTCTTTGTTGGAGCCGGATCGAGTTTCTTTTTAACAAGGTTCCCGAACGTAGTGACAAATCTCAAAGGACTTCGTCTACGAACGAAGTAAACAATATAAACGGACCTCGATAAACGAGCAAGATTTTTGAGGACCGATCGAGTGTAACCTTCAAAGAGGATTTGCTTTTAATACCGAACGAGTTTTTGCTTGAAAGTGTCCGAATGAGTATAATACTCTTGGAGACGAAGATTGAAAGCTAGTTGGAACTCGACCTACGTGAACCAAAATCTTAAACGTTTAACAAATTTTACGGTTTTTCGGTTTCGAGTGACGTTTACGACGGGATTAAGATTATATCATCGTGTCGTGACATCGTTTCGTCAACGTGGTATATTTACGATTTAACCCGACGATAAACCGTTACGACTCCGCCCGGGATTAAAATCATAAACGTTCCATTTTTTCTCAGTTTATCAAAGTTAACAAAGATGACAACGATGAAAAGGAAGTAAAACGTTTCCTTGTGTATTTTTTTAATAGGAAATGTGATTTTGATCAACTTTAGCCCCTGGCTTCATAAATAAAAACACTTTATTCCACTCTTCCTTTAGGTGTTATATTAACCATCTTTGTTGTAACAAATTTACACCGTTAGTCCTTCTTCTTTGAAAACAAACCGTTAATCATTTCAAGCTCAAAATTTGTGCACTGTTCATCGTTTTAAGCTCACAAATCGTTAACAAAAGTTCAAATTCTTCAACGACAACAACGATTTCAACATCAATTCATTTTTGTTTTACGGTTTCTTCTTGATTTTGTAAAATCCCGCGAAAGATACGATTCTTCCCTCGGTTTTAATCAAAGATTTGTATAAATTACCGTGACGTAATTGATTCAAAAGCCACAACAACAATCACTTTACCTGTTAAGGATCCTACAAATCATTTTCCTTCAATCACGGTTAAAAATGGAAACGAAAGATACTTTATCGTCGTTGTTCTAATCGGAAGTAGAACAACTAATGCAACAAATGCTAAAACGAGCCAAAGTTCTGAAAAGGTGGTTGCCTAAAAGGTCTTAGTGCCACTTTAATCAAATTTCACACAGATTACTTGAACAAGGCATCACTAAAAAGTGAAATTTGACCGTGCATTTCGTCATATTTTTGGTGAAGATGTTGACACATTCAAAGAAGTTCTCTCAGAACATGAATAACACTGGACAAATCAACTTACCAAGAAACTATTCTTGAGTCCAACTGCCAGATGCCTTTTTAGAGTTGCTCAAGACACAATTTGAGGAAAATTTTTCAGCTCCATGCTAATAAAGCTTCAAGTTTAGATGGTTGTATGCAAAGAAAGGACTTCCACGTATACTAGCATGGACCTCAACTCTTCAAGAAAATAATAATCAAAAACTTGTTTTCGTGAAGTATATATCTCAAAACAATCATTCATGCACTAACGATTCAGTAAAGTTGGATGACAAAAACGTTTTGCAAGGGACAGATTCAAAGAATGCACAGTTCAAGACGTTAAAGCATTGGATGCTATTTCAGAAGACTAAGCAAAAAAGAGTTGATGGTATCTTTTCGAAAACTTCATTCCACTCCTAAGCTTCTGTTAACCATGAAACTTAAAAGGTACTCGAATCGTTGTCTGGATTCAACGTGCATTTTGCAAACTCTCTTTGTCCAAGATGTTTGAATGAAACTTTTTTTAGGCACAATGTTCCCTAAACGTGGATCAATTTAGAAAGCAACTTGACCAAAGAAAAATATTCAAAAGATATGGACCCATATCTTCTTTTAACCAGTACTCGAGCACAGTTTCAGATGTTCATTAAGTCACGGATGTATTTGGATGTATGGAATTTGTTGTATGACACGCATACTATTTTCGCCAATACACTCAACTTAGATTCCAGAATTCCGTGGACCACTTGATCCAACCACTTGGAATTGTTAAGAAGTTCGATTGATTGATAGAGCACAACATAACGAGTGTATTATGACAGCTTGTGAATGAAAGGGACAGATTCAGACAACAAAGGGAAAGATTGATACGGGAAAAGCAGTGGATGTTAGTTTGGTTAACACAGAAAGCATTGGGACAGAATCAAAAGAGCAGGATAGAAGCAGCAGATCAGGGAATGATGCACATGCTGATGCTGCAGATATCAGGGATCCAAATTTGATGAAAGAGCCAATGTTGAGGTTTACAAATAACTGCTAAATCAATATCTTTGCTATCTGGACAACTGCTTACTGAGCAACCTAGAATTCAATAATGCGAAAGAAAGGTTGACCAGAATGTTGAACAAATGTCATGACAATATCTTTGCTGCTTAATACTGATAACAGACAACCTGAACTCTCAAATCAATCTCTTGAATCTAAAAATATTCGTCTCAAAAAGATCGTTGCCCAATTTCAAAAAGATTTTTTAAGAATGGAAGCACATTGTGTTAATCTTGAACTTAAATATCAAAATCAAGCTTTAAAAGAGGGAAACATGTCCAATTTTGATAGTAAAAGTAATGAGCCAAGATTTAAAAACATGACATTAGTGTAATTGAAAACAATAAACATCGAATTGGAACATAAAGTGGCTAAGTTACTTAAGGAAAATAAGACTTTGAAAAAGCATTACAAAGAAATGTTTGATTCTATCAAGACAACGAGAGCTAAGAACATAGAACACACAACTTCTTTGATTGCAAATAATGATAAATTCAAAGCTCAACTTCAGGAAAAAGGGTTTGCAATTGCAGCATTAAAAAATGAGTTAAGGAAATTAACAGGAAATAGTGTGAATACTAAGTTTGCAAAATCGTCAATCTTAGGAAATACGGGTTTTTTACAACACGTATGTAGAATACCAATCAGTTGTTAGACAAGTCACTGCCATTTAAGTTTCTGAACGACCTAGTCTTTCAAAGCAACGGTTTGCCTCCCAAGTTGATGTCAATAACGATTTGTCAAAACCAGTCACTACACATTATTTGCCTAAGGAAAGAGAATCTGCTGTTGCAAAACCTCATCACATGATTGCACCTGGCTCATCTAGGTATAGCTCAAATGACATGGTTCATAATCACTACCTAGAGGAAGCTAAGAAAAAGACACAAGAAAGCAGTAGGAATTCAGAACCTAGTGTGAGGCCTTTCTGCTGATCATAAATGCTCATCAAATGGTAGCAAACCAAAACATAGGATATATAACAATAAGTCTAGGAATTGGCCCTGCATCCAAGAGTGTTGTGTCACGACAAAGACTGTGCCCATAGCAGAACACTCTGGGAATTCTAGAAGTTTTTCTGACTCCAAACATTTTGTTTGCCTCATACCATGTCAGAAATGTGTCTTTAATCCAATATGATTCTTGTGTACAACCAATTCCTGAATGAAGTTCAACTCACATGTAGGTTCCTCAATAAGACAACAAAAAGAATACATACGTAGAGCAAACAAGTTTGCAAAGAAACCATGGAAAGACAGATCAAAAAGACACGTCTCAAATAAAAAGACTTCGTTGTTCCATGAGAAATCAATGGATCCTAGATCTTGTCTTAGGTGGAAAACGACGGGTAAATATTTCAAGTCAGTTGGTCTTAGGTGGAGTACAACTGGAAGATTATTCACTTCCAGCACAACCAAGGTTGAAAGTGAACCCACTATGGTTTCAAATGACGATATTTCGAACCAGTAGGAATGCAAACTCAAAACTCTTGGATGTCAGTGCAGGTACTCTTTAACTTAAGTGGCATGGTACATTTTCAATCCTAAAAAGGAAGACTCAGTGTTTGGTTGCTGAAAAGACTTATATTGAAGAAGGAAACCAGGCTTCAAGGAATTGTCATATGATGAATAGCAATGACTTTGATCTCATAAAACTGTTCAGAACTCGGAATTCACGACCACAACAATGAACTATCAAGTTCAAAGTTGGTTCCAAAAGTTGTTCCTCCTGCAGACAAGACAGATACATCACGACAAGAGTTGGAATTACTATTTCACCATCACCTAACAATGCTGAGGTCAACATGTAAATATTTTTTATAAAAGAAAAAAAAATCAGAAAATGTTTCAAAAAATATTCTTCTCGACATGTCTCTTGGAATCGATAACATTTACTATTACCTAGAAATGTTGATTAATTCGACTCATGGCGTTAAATGAAGTTCGAACAGGAGTTTCTAATGATTCAAAACATATCATTTCTTAAGTTTTTCCGTAATGGCTTTTGTGCAAATTTCATTACGTAACACGGACTTAAATTAAAGGGAAAGTTTATCTATAAAGATAACTTTATCTAACAACGAGAAATTCAACGTTCTCGGGTCTTGAGCTGTTCTTACAAGACATTCAAAAGTTTTAAGCTCAAGAAAAAGGCTAGTGTACGCATAAGTGGCATTACACTTAGAGTTGGAAGAGAAAGTCTTCTTAACATGATGTTTTTCAATATGTGTAACAATTTTCTATTTCAAGAATTTCTCACTGACGATTCATAATCTTTCAAAATTGTGTGTTCAACACTCCATCTTTCACGGGGGAGTTTTTCGAAAAACAAATTTTAATGAGTTTGGATACATCGCATCACGACCATTCTTATGTATTCAAACCATTCCCAAAAAGTCTCTTAATAACAATAAGATAATAATGACAATTCAATAGAATGATAGTTATATGATGTCTAAGTGTTTCAACCTTAATTTTTATGCGATTTTTACAAATTGGTATCCAATTTTATTGGTGATCAAACATTATGTAAAATTAAGGGGGAGCAAGTTGACACAGTTCAAATAATTCATGCTAAGC
Source organism: Tanacetum coccineum (assembly GCA_026074375.1). Classification (NCBI taxonomy): domain Eukaryota; kingdom Viridiplantae; phylum Streptophyta; class Magnoliopsida; order Asterales; family Asteraceae; genus Tanacetum; species Tanacetum coccineum. Next base: position 46,423 of record BQNB010022365.1, on the reverse strand, counting down.
TTCAACTTTTTTCCCCATGGCTTTTCAAGACAAATTTATTTACACAGTATTTCAAAATCTAAGTGACTTAGGAATTAAATCAAGGGAAGAATTCTAATTATCAAAATTTGGATCTAAAAGACTCAAAGTGATATTCGAAAAAGGTTTTATGGTTAGATTTTATACCCTACAAATTTATTTTACGACGATTCTGAAGTTCATAAGGTGGTTAGGTTAGGTATTTGTCCTATGTACAACCAGAACCGGATGAGGATATACCCAAGGACACTCCATAGTTAGGAATAGCAAGTCCTTAGGTTATGATTGGAGATGAAGTGTATAAGGGAAGAATGCCAACTTAAGATTGAGCTAACCTGGTGGAACAATCACAACAAGAAGTGTTTAGTAATGACGTCTTGGTATGCATTGATGGGGTGAAGAATTACAAAAGAATGTATGGTAAAGGGTTGAAGAAAGAAGCCCTCCACACAACTTAGGCAGAAACCGCGATGTCAATCATATTATGCTGTCTCGGAATCACAAATGTTGATTGCTTGGACATTGAAAGCGACATCATGGGACCAGTGCTGCAATAGCACAACCCTTCCATGCCATTTCGGGTTTCTCTCAAAAGAAACTTTTACACACGACTTTATTTGACTTTTCTCACTTGCCGAGTTATTTGATATTGAATAGTGGCAGTCTGCTCAGCCTCCGATTACTAAAAAACCAAAATGCACTAATCGAGCCTAGAGCCAAGAGATAATCAAATAAATCTCATTAGGTAACATTCATTGAGGGGGGGAACCCACACAAAACTCTGTGAACATCATTAAGTTTCACAATTTAGCTGTTAACAAGAGTCCTACGCATTATCCATGTGATTATGCCAGAACATCTGAGTGATACTTATGTTACTCATAATGAAGATGGAAATCCTGCTTGAGCCAGCATTAAACAAGCTCTTGGTAGCGGTGAAGAAAAAACTTGCGAAGATTCTATTATAATTCCAAAAACTTGGTGTCAATGAAAGAAACGATGGTGCGATTTCATGTGAATCAAAAACTTGTTCCAGGAAATGAATTAACGGTTAATCAGAAAGTAGTAACTATCTGATTCATCTTATCGTGTTGTTGGCTTTGAGACGTTCAGTAATGTGAACAGCAAGCCATGGTTAAAAAAATCTAATACTTATTGTGTTGAAAGATCCTACGCTTTGAGCTGGAAACCCTGTCAAGGAGATTCTTTGAATCTATACCTGATTAACAGGTTACAGTATTTATACTGGTAAAACGGTCCTCCGGAACCGGGAGGGTAATCTAACAAATTCCGGAATGAATGACAAAGCCATATTCGTCCACACGCTTTATTGCTAACTGTTTTATTTCAGGATACATAAAGATGGAGATGGTGATGCCTCATTCCAGCTGGAGTCGAATTCATTACCACATGCTCATGCTCAAACTACAAAGACATACTATAAGCATCAAGATTCAAGAATCATGAAAGCTTAAGAATTAAAGACAAAGACTTCCGCACAAACTCTGATATTAAAGATAACTCCTCAGAAATCAAGCTTCGGGGGAGATTGTTAGCAAGCTTTCAAGATGATGCAAAGTATGCGTGTTGGACAAGACACAAGATCGCAAGGTGGCAAAGACGATCAAGACAAAAGGATAAAGATTTAAAGATCTCGGACGCAAAGACGAAGTCAAAAGACAATGACAAAGGCTCAATATCAAAAGAGCTCAAAGCATGAAGGAAACAATGACTACAACGAATTTCAGAAGAAATTAGATCACATAGAGCTTAACGACAAAAGCAATCTCATTGATCTCACGAAGGTGTGTCACTATAAACCTCACTTCGGGGTGGATTGTAGCTCAAAATAATGTTTCGAACAATAGAAAGTTAGTTCATAACTATATTAGGTCTCAGGTTCATTAAAGTTATTATACGGTTGTAATAGGCTACACGGGTAAACGGGCTCTTAAATGTAATCTAACCGGTCACGTGTATCGGGCGAAAGCCCAAGTAATCCCGAGCCTGGCCCGTAGAAATACCAAGGCATGAAAGCCTCTTGGTATTAAGTATAAATACCCCTCTTCAAGTATGGAGAGGGGGTTGATTCTTATTAATTCTCATTTTTGTAATTTGGCAAGTAATCATCCAACTCTCATTTTTCTCTCTACCTTTCTCTCTCTAACTTCTCTCTAAATTTCTTCCATTTTATCTCATCTTATTTTCTTGTTTTAATAATGAAGTGAAAGTGATATATTGGGTTCCGACAGGAAACATTACACATTTTGACCCATATACGAAGCTTAGTAGGTCCAGTCTTAGCAATACACATATTAATATCCCATCTCTACACCACTAATGGTTTATTACTTATAAGTCAGGGCTCATTTTCAACAACAAAATTCATTCCCTCAGTTTTACTAAATTTGAACAAGAAAATCCCATTTCTATTTTCAAAAACCTCTCTCAGCCCATATTCTCCCCACATCCTCTTCACATTATATTTCTAATCATTCAAACATTTTATTTCCCACACAAAAACCACACTGGTTATTTTCTTGCTTTTCTTTCCAACTATTTAGAAGTCTTAATTTTATATATTACTAGTTCATTCCTATCATTATCAATTTCAGTAGGGATTTGAATTAGCTTATTATCATACTTATTTTCATTAGAACCAGTGACTTTTACAGATGATTTAGCATTTTTAGCATCATCAGATTTAGCCTTACTACTATCTATTATACCACTCTCATTAGCAGAGCATTTGTTTGTAGAATCACTTACAGTGCATTTGGCAATTTCATCAGCATTCTTACACACATCTATATTACAACTTTCAGCATTCATCATCCCATGCACCTTTTGCTCATCCATATTCCCAATACCATCCATGTTTACCCACCTCTGCCATTGTTTCCATACCAGAACTCATACCCAATACTTCTTTAACCAAACAAACATTAACCTTCTCACCCCCAATATTATCATGTACAACAGAATTCCCATTATCAACACTATTAAGACTACATATTAAATCCGTAAGACGATTAGGAATCTTTAATTGACATGTAGAAGATACTCTCATAGTGTAATTACAGATCGATTGTGTTAATACAAATAAGCCGTAAAAACTGTTTATTTTTATTTCACGATCTTCTTGTATTTTGTCGATAATAATCATAAAATCATTATACGTAGAAAATAGAATGCGTAAGATTTATACAAATAGTCTTTCTAACTTATTTTATCTATCACACATCACAATTACATATTATACAAAGTTACTTATACTTTTTTAAAGTTATGTAAATTATATTTACATTTTTACATCATGCATGAAATCAAGATTATCTTTCCATATCTTAACTAAATATTACAAGATTACACAAAATCTAGGAAGATTACATAAGATTTTGGGAGATTTGGCCTTCAAAATCCGGATTTACATTGTCAGTCACTCGGTTCCCTAGGTTTACACTGGCCGGAACCCTTTCAGGAAGGTCCCGCCGGAACCGGTGAACAATGCAAGTTTTTGCCTATAAATAGCAAGCCATTTATCATGTTTTACTCACCTATTTTTCTTACATCTCTCTCATATTATTATATATCTCTCTAATTTTTAGTTTTAGTATAGTTTCATTTCACACTTGTAGGTAATTCTCTTATTATAAGAAATTGTTGATATTGCATACGAGACGATCAAGCTTAAGTTACATTGTTGCTAGTCTCCCCCATCATATCAAGATCATCTTGTTGATTCTTGTACTCTATTCATTCATTGTACTTTCATCCTTCATTATTGTAAAAAGAGTTGATAGCATTGGGTCGGTTCTACCTTTGTTAGAACCTAATATTTAGCTTTGTACCAAAAAAGTGTAAGCGATGTAAGGTTGGTTCTACCTTTGTTAGAACCCGATATTTAGCTTTGTACCGGAAAAAGTGCAAGCGACATTGTGAGGCTTCTCTGCCGGACAAGGAGATTGTGGACTAGTGTTTACGAACTCTCGAGTTGGTAACTCGGGGAGTGGAGTAGGTCAAGGAAGGTGTCCTTGTAGCCGAACCACTATAAATACTTGTGTCACGGTTCTATCTCTATCTTTTCTTTACTTATGCTTATTATTTATTTCTTATTACATAGATCTAATCAATATCATCAAACTTCACATAAACACGATTTGTAAATTTAAAACTTAAATTTTAATCGGTAAAACTATTCAACCCCCTTCTAGTTTTTCACAAATTGTATAAAATATACAATTCAGAATTATGTATACAACAACAATGATTTAGATTAAATTGGGGAAAATGAAAAATCAAAATCACTAAAAAATTAGCTCATTAGAAGCGCAATGAAAAACTGAATCAAATGATTGTAACGGTTTGAAAATTATCAAAAGAAATATATAAGAAATTGTTGTTGATATCAACTTCCGTAAGCCATATAGGAAGTTGCAATGTAGCTAGTTGGTCTAATACACCTCTTATCAGTGGAGGATTTAGGGTGGTAAAATGACCTTCTAAGCCAACATCATCCGTTGTAACTCTACCCTCCTCTACATCCTTCATCCTAGAGGCATACACACTAGCACTTGAGTTGAGATCACCACCTGTTTCCACCACATTAAAATCATTCATAAACAACAACGCCAACGGGTCGGTTTCGTGTGTTATTTCAAACATTTCCAATGAAGCATCTTATCCTAATCGTTGCTCGTAAAAGTCAAAGTGTAACATCTCGTTAGAAACATCCTAGTGGATGAATTGGTTCTTGTAGTGAGTCATCAAGCTTTGTATGCGTGACTTGAGAGCTGAATTTAGCTCAAAAGCGGTTAGGTTTTGGACCCATGAAGGGATATGCATAGGGTCCTCCCAGAAAATGTTAGGACCTGTAACCGTAACCTGGTTAGCTCTAACAAAATCTAGCATCAAATTAGGTATATTGTAGTTCACCATCCCTTTTTGGGGCTCAGTTACATACCATTTTAGCTCGTCTTCAAAAACAGCTCCATTGAATTTTTCTAGGAACCACTTCTATAAAAGAATGTAACTTACATTACAAGACAATTTTGCTAAATGTGGTTATGCAGTACATGTAGTGACCATAGTTTTACTTGATATGGTAAGTTTCCTAGAATGGACTTCGATATTGCTGAACCAAAAGAAAAACCTCTTGATATATGCTTGACTACGATGCTAGCTTATGTGATCATATTGCCATCTGCACCTAATACATGGATCGTCACCATTCGCTTTCATTCCTAAAAATTGAATCACAACTACTTTAGGTTCTAAATAGATTTATGAAACCTCACAAGTTTTGTAGCATCACTTTTACCTTTTTAATTAAAGTTTCTTGAACTTTTTGCCATTGTTGATGCGTAAATGGTTGCAAAGATGCGCTTGCAAACATATCATTTATCATATTCCCATAGGAGTCCTGCAAAAAATACGAAACGAACATAAGTGTATTAGTTGGTAAGGTGCAATTGCAATATGAGTGCCAATGAATCCTAGAAGGATCAAAAAGTACACTTGCTTGCTTCCCCTAAACTTTGTCATTGTAGATCATACAAACTAAGGTACTGCATTAAAGTATTAGTTGAAGTTTACCAGAAAGTTTATGATGGCATTGTGTAAAGGTGAATTGAGTATAAACCCTCCTTTTAAAAATGACCAACATTCTCTTTTAGCGACGATATTTCCTACACACATTATTGTACCGTCGTCTGGTGTCAGGCTTGCCTTGATTGATGTTACATTAGAGTCATTTATCTTCACCCAGCCTACAGGATAAAGCATAGGGTAAGCACAAGTTTCATAATAATACCAACTGTTTGACTTATGAACTATATGTACGTTAGTGTTAATTAACCGTAAGAGGCAGCTTAATTGGAGAATGAGTATATTGTGGTGCCTGAGAGAGTTGGTAACACAACTGTTGTAGACCCTAACTAATTATCATGTCTGATATGATGATCCTACCATTGTAAAGTGGATCTTCGCGCTCATCTTTACACTAGTAAATAAAAAATATATTAGCACTAGTGAAAATGGATGTCGAAATATTTGGTTTAAAACTTACATTGGGTAGCCTGAATAATCATAAGCTGGCTCGTCTACATTATTAGAAATGAACTATTGACATCTCATTAGTTAATATAGTAAAAAAAAATTAAAAATGAAAGATACTACAAAAGAGATGTTGGTGTGGGTGTTGGGTGTAGATCATCTGTTGTTGCTGATGGTGGTACAACAAGAAACCAAACAACTATGTTCAACAAAACGAGTTGATTGTATTTCATGTTATTCTAAATTCAAGTGTTATGGTTTGACTAGGAGAGATGTTGCAACCATAAATACAGCTCGTGAACAACAAGAAAACCATCAACAAACATTTTCAAAATCATGTAACTGATTAAGAAAAGGCTAAAGTTTTGCTGATGTTTTGTACTATTCTTATGTTTATAAGAGAATTATCTTGGAATTTAGTTCCAAGTTTTGGTTTTAAACTAGTTTGGACAACGTGTTTGCTTGTTAATTAAACTCTTTTTGTACTTCTAAAGTTAGATTTATGAATATTTCACCGGTTTATTTTTGTTTTATTTTACAAGCCGCTAGTGTCGCTATGCATATGAAGGTGTTATTGATGCGGATCCTAATCGTTGGGGGAGAGTCTATCGGCGCAAAAATACAACTCAAGGGGGCTAAGTGTCATTAGTCCGAAGTTAATAGCTAATTACGTATTTCCTTTTATTTTGGTGTGTTAGGGTTCGGTATCTATATATATAGGCTGATCCCCTTTAGGTTTTGGCATTCTAGAGACTTTTGATTATTTTATTTATCATTTTTTAACGGGAGGTTACCGGGTCTGGAATATCGGTAGCCTATTTTTCTTAATTCCAGTACTATTACTATCGATTCAAATTTGATTTGCATCAAATTGGTATCAAAGCAGATCTTGCCACCTGTGTGATCTGATCTATGATTTACTATGCCACCAAAAATCAATGATGTTAAAGCCAATTTGGAGAAATTCAAATCAGAATCCCTTGTAAGTCAAGAAGAAAACCTGAATCGATTTGATCAAATGCAGGAGTCAATCGACAGGAATAAGGTAGAAGCTGATAAGCAATTAGCGGAGTTGTTGCAGCATTTGAAAGCGCTGCAACCAACGCCGACGTCCATATCCATGCCCACCACCATTATGTCGCTGACCACCCACACTGCCGCACTACCGCCGCCGCTGTCACACCACGCCACCCAACCAATAACACCGAATAGCCAAAACCCATATCCACCGTTCTCTGTAACTAATTACCCTCCGTTTTTAGTCCAGCCTTCAGCCGCCTACACTAGTTTTACGGGGCTCAAGTTTGATTCGCAGGGCTTCCTACTACCGTGGAGTCAGGCAGTGGATTTTAGTGTCAATCGTAACCATCGTCCACCAGTTAGTTCCGAAGGAATTTTTTAGAATTACCCCGGGAATTCATATGGAGATGCTGGAGAGATCTTCGCGAATACCATTGTGCAGCCACGTCGACTGTATAGGGGTTTAAGCGTGGATGGCAGCCAGGATCTGATCACCATTTACGAAAATTAAAGATGCCATTGTTTGATGGCGAGGATGTTTATAGATGGGTATATCAGGTTGAGAGGTTTTTGAGGTATAGGGACTGATTACTACAGGGGATCTATTAAGGGCTGCTGTGTTGAGGTTAGAATGGTTTGCCCTATCATGGTTTTGATGGATTAATAACCGAGAGTTTTTTCGCAGTTGGGAAGAGCTCAAGCGACACTTGCTACACCGTTTCTAGCCTTCACAAAACAGTAATATGGTGGAACAATTTTTCTCTATTAGTCAACAGAGGAACGACACGTGAATACGTGCCCCTGTTTGAATAGATGAATGCACAACTACCCGGTCTAACGAAGGAAGTGTTGGAGGGAGTTTTTATCAAAGGGTTGACCCCTAAATTGAGGATAGTGGTGAGAATACAAAAACCAACCACTTTAAGTTAGGCTATGGGTTTGACTATATTGAGTGACGAAAGTAGAACAGGTGGGACCATAGATCAGCGTGGTGGAACAGTTCTGAAACCCATGCCTAATCGAGGTGGTAGAGGGGGGATTTCTCAGCCATTGGGAGGAGTGACGATATACGGAGGAGCAAAGGACAAACAAACAGGAACAAGTAGACCCCCGTTTAAATGAGTGACAGAAACGAAGGCAGCAGATAAGAAGGCTAAGGGGTTGTGCTACTGGTGTGATGATAAATTCATGCCCTGACATCAATGTCCAGAGAAGACTTTACATATACTCTTTATTCCCCGAGGGAGACGAAGTAGGGACGAAAGATGACCAGGAAAATAAGGATCACTTTCACCTTGATTCGGTAGAGGTCTCAGCTCAATTAGTGGTAGGTATTAATACTCCGCATACTATAAAACTACGCGGCTATATTTGGTGTTTTGAGGTAGTCGTATTAATTGATAGTGGGGCAACACATAATTTTGTGTCGCTAAAATTGGTTGACACCATGCAATTGTAGATAACGGGCAGGTGAGAGACTAGGGTAATTATGGGCAATGGTATGTCAGAAAAGAGCTATGGGATTCGCCAAAAACTCGAGTTATTGTTGCCAAGACTGACGGTGACCGATAATTTTTATCCCTTGGAACTTGGTAGTACGGACATGATATTGGGGGTTAAATGGTTGAGACAGTTAGGAGAGGTTCGCATTAACTGGAAGAGGCTCACCATGACATTCCAGAATGGGGACAATCAGGTCACATTGTGTGGGGCACCTAGGTTGCACCGAATAGAGGCATCAGTGCGTTCACTAGCGCGAGGAATTTCAGTTAATGATTAGGGGTATTTTGTGGCTTGGGCAAGCCTAAACAGGACTGAATTTCTAGAGTCTCAGGTGAATCTCGCTCTCGACATGTTACTAACCGAATTTGCAGATATTTTTTCCAAGCCTGCAGGTCTACCTCCCTCACGGGAATACGAGCATGCCGTCGTTTTAAAGGGGGCACTGAACCCATCAATGTACGACCCTATCGGTACCCTCAATTGCAGAAGGATGAGATCAAAAAACTGGTAGGTGAGATGATTGAGTCAGGAATTATTAGACCGAGCATTAGTCCTTTATCTAGCTCGGTTTTATTGGTGAAAAAGAAAGATGGGAGCTGGCGCTTTTGTGTTGATTATCAGGCATTGAATAAATCCACTATGTTAGATAAATTTCTGATTCCTGTTATTGATGAATTATTAGATGAACTACATGGGGGCACAATCTTTAGTAAGTTAGATATGAAATCCGGCTACCACCAGATTTGAATGAGAGGAGCAGACATTCACAAGACCACTTTTCATACTCATGAAGGTCATTTCGAATTTCTTGTAATGCCTTTTGGGTTAACGAATGCACCATCTACTTTTCAATCTCTGATGAACCGGGTGTTTCGACCATATCTACGTAAGTTCGTACTCGTCTTCTTTAATGATATTTTGTTTCGTACTATAGAAGAACATCGGGAGCATCTAGCCATTGTGTTCAAGTGCTTAAGGGATGAGAAATTATACTGCAATCGCAAGAAGTGTATATTCGGGCAGAAACAAGTGGAATATATAGGGCATATCGTAACTGGTGATGGGGTAAAAGCAGATCCGTCAAAAATCATGGCAATGACGGAATGGCCAATACTGCGAAATCTCAGGGAGCTGAGAGGTTTTTTGGGGTTAACGGGTTACTACAGGAAGTTTGTTCAGGGTTATGGTAATATTGCTAGAGTCCTCACTGACTTACTTAAGAAAGACAGTTTTAAATGGACCGATGAAGCTACCGCCGCTTTTCGCCAATTACAGAGAGTTCTGACACCGGTGCTAGTATTAGTTCTACCCAATTTTTCAAAAAAACTTACCATTGAGATGGACGCATCGGGCCAAGGAGTCGAGGCGGTTCTAATGCAGGAGGGGAGGCCTGTGGCCTATTTTAGTCACGTGTTAGGTCCGCGAGCTCAGTTGAAGTTGGTATACGAGCGTGAGTTAATAGCTATCGTGTTTGTTGTTCAAAAATAGTGAGCTTATTTGCTCGGTCGCACCTTTACGGTTATTACAAACCAAAAAAGTCTGAAATATTTATTGGATCAGCGAACGGTCATGGGGGAATATCAACGACGGGTTTCTAAATTATCTGGGTATGAGTTCGAGATTCAATACCGTTCGGGAAGGGAGAATAGGGCGGTTGATTCTCTTTCGAGGCGTGGGGAGGAGGTCGAGCGGAAACTAACCTCGGTAACTACCATCGGGTTACCCAACCAATTATTACAGGATCTAAAGAAAGATTTTAAGTTGGAGGCTTTGCGATTACACCTTGAAACTAATATAGAGGGGATGAAGGGCTATAGTAGTGTTGATGGTGAGATTCGATATCAGGGTCGTCTTGTATTACCCTGAACATTCGTAAGATACCACAAATATTTGCCGAGTTTCATGGGGTACGATGGGGGGTCACAAGGGTACTCATAAAACGTATCACTTGATGGCCAAGGAACTTTATTGGGTTGGTATGCGTCAAGATTTGGCTAAATTAGTTGCAGAATGCGTGGTTTGCTAGAAAAATAAGTATTCTAATCGCTCGCTTGCGGGGCTTTTACAACCGTTAGAGTTACCATTTCGGGTGTGGGAAGATTTAACTATAGATTTTGTGGAGGGGTTACCTAGGTCGGCAGGTTATAGTGTGATTATGGTGGTGGTTGACTGCTTGAGTAATTCAACGCATTTCGTACCGATGAAACACCCCTTTACAGCATCGTCAGTTGCAATAATTTTTATTAGCGAGATTATGCGACTCCATGGGATTCTGTGTTCCATTATATCTGACTACAACAAAATATTTGTGAGTCACTTTTGGCGAGATATTTTTAGATACCAGGGCACTGTTTTGAAACGAAGTACATATTATCACACGCAGACTGACAAGCAATCGAAAGTAGTTAACAGGAGCTTGGAGACTTATCTCTGTTGTTTTGCATCTAAGAGACCCAAAGAGTGGGTTAAGTGGCTGCCGTAGGCCGAGTACTGGTACAACACCTTTTTTTCACTCCGGGATTGGTCTGACACCATTTAAAGTGTTGTACGGTCGGGATCCACTGCGTCTCATGAGTTGCGATCGTAGTACAGTGGTCACGGCGGAGGTGGATCAGTACTTATGGGAATGAGATAGGGTTCTTGCTGAGTTGAGGGCTCAATATAACCGGGCACAACAGGTAATGAAGTCATAAGCAGATGGTAAACGAAGGGAAGTTGAATTTGTTGTAGGAGATTGGGTATATTTGAAGTTGAGGCCATATTGCCAGGTTTCAGTGGCAAAACAGGTAAATCAAAAATTGTCACCACGGTATTATGGTCCGTTTACGTCGGTGGAATGGATAGGGCAGGTGGTGTATCGCTTACAGTTATCGTTGACTTCGCCTATACACCCGGTATTTCATGTGTCGCAGCTGAAACGTGTCATTGGTGATCATCAGGTTGTCTGTGATTTACCAGATGGCTTGGTTACTGAGTCACCGCTTAATCCTGTAGAGGTTTGTGGCACACGTTTGAATGCTGGTTGTCGTGAAGTGTTGATTGCTTGGAAGGACATGCCTGAATCAGAAGTAACTTGGGAAGGTTTTGAAGAAATACTGAGGCGGTTTCTTGATTTTCTCCTTGAAGACAAGGTGAGTTTTCGGGGCAGGAGTGATGATGCGGAACCTAATCGTTAGGGGATAGTCTATCGGCGCACAAATACAACTCAAGGAGGCTAAGTGTCATTAGTCCGAAGTTAATAGCTAATTACGTATTTCCTTTTATTTTGGTGTGTTAGGGCTCAGTATCTATATATAGGCTGATCCCCTTTAGGTTTTGGCATTTTGGAGACTTTTGATTATTTTCTTTATCATTCTTGAACGAGAGGTTACCGGGTTTGGAATACCGGTCATATTTTTCTTAATTCCAGTAATATTACTATCGATTCAATTTGATTTGTATCAGTCACGAGTTATCATTATGTGTTAAGGGGTAACCAAAAATCCTCAAAGTATGAAATTAGACAGATTAGAACCAAACTGATTAAGGGAAATGATTTGCATACCCAAGTCATATGATCACTAGTATGCCTAATTTAATTATTGTCGGACACATGGATTGCATGATTTAACTCTCCTCCAATTTACCATTGATCTCGCCAAGTGTATAAAGATCCTCATTAGGCATGACAATAAGTCATGCCAATCACTACGCACTGATTAATTTGTCCCGAGTGCAGAACCTTTTGTTTATTCTTTAAACAAGTCTCTTAATTTGGTAAGATTAAAAAAATACGTAAAATGAATTTAAAAAGAACAAACTAATGCATGAAGATAGATATCGATAAATGAATGATGATTTCTACCTACATGTATGCGTCTGATACACATGATGGTGATGAAAGTAAACTCTAATTGATAAAATACAAATCACTTCTGCTAACTGCAAAAGTGGTGTGATATGTACTTAAGATCTCATTATTGAAATGATTAAGCACTCACACAAAGATTAGATCACTTACAATAAGAAAAGCAATCGAAATTAGTGATATCAATGGGATTTGTTATGTATTGATGAATTGAATGTTTGTTACAAGATTAGAGAAAAGGTTACAGTTTATAATTTTAAGTGAATGAATACAAATGGAATGGAAATGATGAGTTTATACAATGAATTGATCGTAACCATTTTTCCCGCCAAAACTGGTAATTGAAATTCTGTTGGTGAGACACGTGCCATGCATGTGTTGACTATTTTTACTTTATTCCTACCAATGCCTTCCCCTTCAAACAATGCTTGTCCTCAAGCATCTAAATGAAAGTCTGGAAATCTTTTGGCCATGTCACTGTGTAGTTCCTAAGTTGCATCATCCACAGTACCATTAGACCATCTGATGAGCACATAAACCTGAGCAACATTCCCAACTTTGCCAAATCTTCTATCAAGTACCTCCATAGGAACACTGAGCAGCTCACCATCATTATGACATTGAGGAAGAATAGCAGTAGCAGTAGGAATTGGCCCTTTATACTTCTTAAGTTGAGAAACATGGAAAACTGGGTGGACTTGAGAAGTATTTGGCAATTCCAAGTGATAAGCAACCTGACCCGCCCTTTTAAGAATCTGAAATTGCCCATAATACTTTGGATTTAGCTTATTGTACTTGCCCAATCTCACAATCACTTACCTATGAGGTTGTAGCTTTAAGTACACCCACTGACCCACTACAAATTCCCTATTAGTTCTCTTTGCATCAGTAATGGCCTTCATTATGTCTTGTGCTCTTGTCAAGTAAAAGTACAGGAGTTGAAACATGGCCTCCCTTGCGGCTAAGGCTCTATCAACACCATCTACCAAACACTGGCCTTGAACATAAGCAATAGGATTTGGAGGAGGTTGACCATACAAAACCTAATAGGGTGTAGTGTTAATAGAGGTGTGATAAGTAGTGTTGTACCAACATTCAGCTAAACTAACCTATTTTGACCAAGTCTTGGGTTTTTCTCCTGACATACATCTCAAATAACACTCTAAGCACCTGTTTACCACCTCAGTTTAGCCATCACTCTAAGGATGGTATGCAGTAGACAGGTGTAAGCTAACATGTAAGGCCTTGAACAATTCTTTCCAAAAAACATAGAAAAATCTTATCCTTGTCATTGACAATGATTTAAGGTAACCCATGCAACTTGTACACATTGTCTAGGAAAACTTGGGCAATGTGAGTTGCTGTGAAAGGATGACTTAAAGGAACAAAGTGTGCATACTTACTAAGTCTATCCACAACCACAAAAATGGTTGTCTTCCCATATGAAGAAGGAAGACCCACAATGAAATCCATAGAAATCTCTGACCAAACCAACTTGGGTATGGGAAGGGGTTGCAAAAGGCCAGGATAAGCAGACAATTTAGGTTAGTTTGTTTGACATACCTTACAAATTTCCATAAAGACTTTAACTTGTTGCCTGAGCTTCTTCGAGTAACATAGACCAGTAATTCTCTTAATGGTAGCCTGCACTCCTGAATGACCAGTACTAGGACCTGAATGAAATATTGTAGTAGTTGTTGCCTTAGTGCTTTATTATTACCAACAACTAACTTGCCTTTCTTTCTAAGTTGTCCATTAGTCCAAGTGTAATGCTTGTGAGATTGAGGGTTAGCTTCTAAATTAGTAATTAACTTTTGCAAATCCATATCAGCTTTGCAAGAATCTAGAATCAATTGCACATAGTTACTAGAAATCGTAGAAAGGGCCAAAGTCAACAACTAAGCACTGGTAGGGATTCTAGATAAGGCATCAACAGCTTTGTTTTTGTAACAACCCGAGTTTCAGGTTAACGTTTATCCCGAACTACGATAATTATTTTTGCTACGTAGATAGTTATAGTCGTTTATACTATATAAGGTTTGATGAGAATTTTCATTTATAGGGTAATTTCATGCTGTGATTGAGTTTCTATTTGTTTTTAGCGTCTAGAAAGTTAAAAAAAAATATATTATTGCTCTGAGAGCGTGAATAAGCTATTTTTATATTTTACGGCGTTTCTCTGAGTTTTTATAAAAACCGTGTTTAAAGGTCGTGTTTTACGAGGTTCAACGTTTATTAAACGTTTAAAGTAAAATTAGTGGGACGGATTTAAAATATTTATTAACGTGGTGTGACCCGAGTCTTTGGCCGATTTTATTAACAAAATAAACACACTTGTACTAAATTTGAAAGTGTTGATAAAATATAATGCCTAAAAACATTACTAATATTTTTCACATCTTTACGTTTTGATAAACACAAAATATAAAAACGTTCAATGTAAAATTAAACATAAACAAGTAAGTAGTAGTAAATTCTCATTTTGAAAATTATATCACTTCAAGGTATGAATAAATAAATGCTTAATGCATTTAATGATCAAATAAATTTTTTTATTCAACCTCACACTTTTATAAAATGTTGTGAACATTTTTATAAACTTACAAAACATTTTCTACAATTAAAAGAAATGTTTTACTCAAAATAAACATTTTGAAATTCAAATTTTCGGACCTAAAACGGCTAGAAAAGTTCCAGAAAATTCCCCCTACACAAAAGACAAACTGGGGAAGCCCTAGTCTTGGGCGGCCCACTTAAATACACGGCCGGCCCCCTTAAAACTAAGGGGACCACCCACCTATTTAAGGGGACCGCCCCTAGGTAGACACTCCCCCAGTTTGTCCTATAAATACTACACTTTTCCCTACAATTTTCTCACCTTTTGCACTCATTCGTTCTGCTCTAAACAATCCACATATCCTCTCCAAAATCCTTTGATCATTTAATCCTAAAGCTTTGTTTCCAAGTGATCCAAGCTTAATTCCTCAAGTACAAGAGAAGAATACTTTCATCATCAAGTGAATAAGTATTATACCTTAGTGTGTATTGCAATCTTATTGCATTCATATCATAATTTGTAAATCAATTGTATATCTTGTATTTGTGTGTAGTGGCGAGATCTTGGAGATCTTTGTAATTATAGTTAGATCGTGGTGATCTTAACAAGTAGTGTTAGATAGTTGTGATAGAAGTAGTGTGGTGAAGTGAAGTCTTGAAGTTGAGAAGAAGTCGTGAAGTTGTGAAGTCGTGAAGTTGTGTTGTGTTAGATTGGTTCTAGCTAAGATTAGAACTCGACATTTAGCTTTGTGTCGTAAATCGGTGTAAGCAATGTTATGTACGGTTTTCTCCGCCATAAGGGAGTCTGTTGACATAGTGAAGAAAACTCTCGAGTTTGGTGCTCGGGGAGTGGAGTATGGCGAAGAGGTGCTTCATTACCAATATAAAATACTTGCTTGCGATTAGATGTTCTTACTCTTATCTCTTGTCTTACTTACTCTCATATTATTGTTTTGTTTAGATGAAGTATATTGGTTCAAATGCAGTGCAATAGTTGAATTCACATAAATCAGATCAAAATTTTAATACACCTTAAAATCCTTAAATTTAAAAGCTGTAAACTATTCAACCCCCCTTCTAGTTTCCACAATTGGTATAAAGCCACGTAAAACACATTTTTAAAATAAATTGTATTTTAAAACTTGAATCGATCTATGGAATCGGAAAAATATTTAGAAGGGCAATCTATGCAAAGACCACCACTATTTGAAAGTGATGGATTTATTTATTAGCAAAATAGATTCGAAACCTATGCGAAGTCAAAAGATCTAGATCTTTAGCATGTTATTTCTGATGGTGATTTTCCTCCTATCCAAAATAATCCCGAAACTAAAAAGGATAAAATTGTACCTTTTCATAAACAAAATGATGATCTTAAAAAGAAAACTTGCTAAAAACAATGAAGCCAAAATGATAATTTATAATGCTTTACCACGTAAAGAATATGAAAGGAATATTTTTATGATGTTCAAACCGAGCAAAAGAAATTTGAGATACTTTTTTAACCACTCATCAAGGTAATAATCAAGTCAAAGCAAACAAACTAATCTTCATGTGTCAACAACTATAACACATCACGATCTCGAAGAGAATCCAATAGATAATCATTTGCTAAATTTAAACACTAATATTACAGTCTCTAAAAGCACTTGATGAAGGTTTTTCTAGCAAGAATTATGTTAGGAAATTTCTTAGGGCATTACATCCAAAAAGGCGCGTAAAAGTCACGGCAATTGAAGAATCAAAGAATCTCACGAATCTATCACTTGACGAACTCATTGGAAATTTGAAAGTTTATGAAGAAGTAATTAAGAAAGATTCCGAAACCGTCAAAATCAAAAGAGAACAAAGTAGATCTATTACCTTAAAAGCAAGAAAAGAATCTAGTGATGATGATAGCTCAACCTCCGATAGTGAAGATGAAGAATACGCCATGGCCGTAAGAGACTTCGAGAAATTCTTTAAAAGACTAGGACGATTCGTAAGACAACCGCATGAAGAAAGAAAATCAGTCCAAAGAAATAAAGACGACAAAAATGGCAAAGGCGAAAGAAAATGCTTTAAGTGTGGAGATCCAAATCATCTCATCGGAGAATGTCCGAAACAATCAAGATATCAAAATCAAAAGGCGTTTGTTATAGGATCTTAGAGTGATAGCGGCGAAGATGAAGAGGAAAAGACAAATGACGAAAAGTGTCTTATGGTTAAAGCTTCAAATGAGGTACTTTCCGAAACCGAATACTTTAGTGATGACCAATCATTACTAGACGAAAATGACTTAGTTAGTGAATATAGTAGACTATGCAAATTAGGACTAAAAGTCATGGCTAAAAATAAAACTCTAGAACAAGCTAAAATAGAATTAGAAAATGAAGCACCAGAATTAAAAGATAAATTATCTAAGTTAGAAAAAGGTAAGGAAGTAACTGAAGAATGTAAATTATGTCAAGAACTTAAGCTTGAAAATGAGAAGCTTAGAAATGAAATATCTAGGCTAAATCAATTTAATAAGAGTGGTCACTCACTTATGAAAATAATAAGTTCTCAAAAGACTTCCGGAGATAAATCCGGATTAGGTTTTAATTTTACCAAAGGATCACCTAGCGAAACCAAACAAGTAAAGTTTGTAAAAGCCCAAGAAGTTGAGTCGAAAGAAAAATTGATAGAATCTAACCCAAAATTTATACTTATAAATAATACTAAAATTCCTATTGTAAGTGATGATATGGAAAAACGTGTTTCAAACCCTCCTTAAATCTCGAAGTCAGATTTACTAAACCCACAATGAGGTCTAAAACACCTCCTCCGAGAAGAAATGAAAACTCTCATCCTCGTTCCAAAACACCTCAACCTAGGAGAGACCTAGGTAGACCAAATTACTCTAACACTAATCACACAATGTGGAATCATCCACATCAACCAAGCTTTACTCAATGTGGAAGATGCTCACCGTGCATGTGTTCGAATCAAATGCAAAACATATGCGGAAACAATAACTTCGGATACATGAAACGTTGGGGACCAAATGGCTAAGCCATCACAACCTTTGAAGTAGTGTGCTCTCTACAAACATTCTTTGTCTCCGGATTAAGGAATTCATGATAAGGTTCCCATGAACCCTTATCATTTACATCATGAAGACATTAATGAAGATAATTCTAAAGACTAAGGTACGTCTCACTTTTCATATTCGTAGAATATAGATTATAAGTAAATGTCTATGTGACTATGATGTTGTAGTGTAATTAGTTCTTAGAAAATAATGTAGTCTCTAGAAATACCATTTGTTGGTTTTCTAGCTTTGAAGAGATTAGTTCACTATGAACTATTCTTTCGTGTAGATTATTGTTATACGTCTACAAAATGGAAATCTTCTATGACCACATAGCAAACTCACGTAGACGAAGAAGAGCAAGCTAATGGTTAACAATTAACATAGAAGTAGGATTAGTCGCATGAAGATCATAGACACACTATGGATGAAACAAACTCCCTTCGACCTCGACGATCGCCTCGGATCCGTGTCAACCATCATCCACGTCTATCGGAATCAACTTGTTGAAATTTTCAACTACGTCTTATTATTTCATTATCTTCGCTATCCATTCTCGTCTCATCTCAAATCGAATATACTAATTGTCTTTTTGAAGAAATTAATCCCTCCTTCTTGCAAGAAATTTCATCTCTAAATCACCTCTCGAATTGACGTCTTGATTATCTCGTCCGAAATAGTCAAAGAAACTTTTTAATTAAACAAAGGGTTAATTAATAATTGTCAATAATCATTCTCACAAAAACTGGCCAAAAATCGAAGAAATTTTTTTTTCTCAGAGGGCGGCCCCCTTAAAATTAAGGGGACCGGCCGTATAAAATGGGCGGCCCCCTTAATTAATTAAGGGGACCGCCTATCTGGAAAAACAAACACCCCCTTTCTGTCGAAATTATATACCCAAACTTCATTTTTTTCTTCTCCTTCTTCTCCTACCCACTGTGAACGAACACCATAGCCAAAAACCTTCAACAACCAATCTTCAAATCGCCTAATTAACCAAAATTCGCAAGGGGCTTTCGCTAACAAGACAATCAACAACATCTATTGTAAGCTTTCCATCATTCTTTTCATTTGATTTCATCCAATTTTGCTCCTAATCAAAATTGGGTGTTCTTTATTATTTTCATACTTTTTAGATTAGAACTAGGAACTCTATAACTACAATGATTCCCGTAGTCATAAGAATTCAATACTTTGATAGGATTGAGACAAAATACTTATTGATCAAATTTTTAGAAACATGTATTATACTCAGAACACATCGCCGAATTTTGCATTCTTAAAACTTACACATTGTTGATTAATGGCCTAAACATGATAAAATAATCACGTATTGATTGTTCAAACCTACCTCTATACATTTTTCAAAATAAATGAGTAAATTCTATAAAAATAAAGTGAGGTGTTTGGTTCTGTTTTCTTAGGAAACAATTTTAGAGTCAAAATGGACTCTCACTGTAGTTTTGTCACGTGTATACAACACTTACCAAACTTGTATTAAGTCATCAAGATATATAAATATATATATATATTATATATATATATATATATTATATATCTTTATTATATATATATATGATACATTTTATAAATGGCATTAAAATAAGGGTGGGCGGTGTGTTTAATGCTTAAAAAACATGGTTTTTAGTCAAAACAAACACTTATGAGTAACCTTTGTCACGTCAAGAATAATAAACTAATACTTGTCAAACAAAATATCACTTAAACATAATTTTCGACAATCTTAGACAAATTTGTATTGATAAGGGAGTGTTTGGGTTAATGTCTTGATGTTGAAATATATAACTAATATCATTATTTCTCGACATCTAGATTAAGTCAAAATTAAAGTAAAAGAACACTTGGTCACTTCTTAGGTTTTATATTAAGGTCGATAGTAATCTTGTCCACATTATCACTTTTTAAACTTTATTTTCCTTATTATTTTTTTTATATATAACATTTTATGTTGTTGATAACTTGTTTAGGTGATTAATAATGCCGAAAGCTACTACAACCGATATATCTCTCACTAAATCCTACATACCAAAAGTTCTTAATTTTCCGGCATCTCACCTTTACCATTGCCCAATTCTACAAACCTATTGAAAACCGCAACATTCACGAAGGTCGTGTGGTTGATCAAGCCTACTACAAATCCAACAACATCGAGTGTCTTTTTACTAACACTCGTTTCAATTGTCTCTTTCAAATCAACGAACCGATTGTTCTAAGATTCATTCTAGACTTCTATAGTCAAGTCACGGTACAAACCGATGAATATGGCTCTTCTTGTTTGATTCTTTTCTGATTTCAACACGAATTCATAACTCTTACTCTCGCTCAATTCGGTCAAATCCTCAAAATTCCATACAATGGTCAAGCCGTTTTTACAAACGAATGGGACCTTGCATCCCTTAAAGTATTGCTCAAGACAAACCGAAAGGCCATATTGCACTGAATTCCTACTCCCGAAACATTTCGTCGACTTCTTGAATTGGAACGTGTCGTGGTAGACCGTACCATCAAAAGTCACACGGTCTCTCTCAATCCAAATCAAATTCTCACTAAAGAATTAAGCCCCGACATAAAGCAATGGGAAGAACTCATTCGAGAGAATTGTTATTTCGGACTAGTGAGGGCATCGGGAACGTCTCCCCGTTTGTCTTACTCACATGTTGTATAGTGTATGTTGCCGGCGGAACAATACAATCTTATTTATTTCTTCATCCAAGAATCAATTGTGGCTAGAATACTCCAACCGAAAATCTTCGGTATTGGCATGATTCTTTACTCGTCTTTATGACCACGTCGTTGGAAACGTATACATATCTTGATAATGACATTATAACATTGTTGAGGAGAGTCATAGAGTCAATCTGCCCTTAAAACAAACTCGACGACCTAGAACGTGATCGTGGCAAGGGCGGCGCTTATCCGTTGCCTCTTGTCTCTCATCGCAAGGCCCGTATCCATCAACTTGATGATGATGATGATGATTGACGATGTCGAATATCTTTCTCGCGCAAGTACTCCATCTCTACCACTTATCTTAACTCCCTCAATCTACTCTATAACACCTCGTGTTTTTCAGGTCATATTACAATCCTAAATTAATTCATTTTCCTTTTTATTTATTGGAATTATGTGATTACTTCCATTTAAACTTCGCTAGTTAAATCGCGTAGGCATAAAAAATTCAACGTTTGCTAGAAACGTCAACTACACTCATTAAGGCTTTACTTGAAACCTCCGTATTCGTCATCTAATTTATGTTTCGCGTCAACAAAGCTACTTGATCTCATTCATTTTATTCAATCAAAATAGAAATCTATTAATAATAAACTACATCAAAGTTTAACCCTTATGCATTAGGAAACTAAATAAACTAGAATAAAATCCATATACTCCTACCAACTAGCATGAGTGTCGACATTTTCCCTCCTATTAAAACATATAGTCATGTTGGGTTGTTATCAGATAAACACAAGTAATTCAAAACCCCTTTTAACTCCTAAAAACCCTTGGGTAGAAGCCCATAACTCCTTTTTGCAAAACCCACACAAATCTTGTAATTTCCTAGCTGCAATCACTTCAGTTTTGCTTCCAAGTCTTAAACAGTTTCTACCTTTTAAATATTGTGCTTTGAACGATTTTAACACAAGAAATTCTTTGCCCTTATTGAATCAACCATCAAACGTGATCTTTTACAAGAACACTATGCCTACCTCTTATTCATGCATAAAAGACCAAGTGGTTTCTTTGAAAACACAGCCATAACATAACTCATATACCCCATACTTCATTCATCCCATTTGGTTTCTTGATTTCTCTGGTTTCGAATCATACTCAGCACACAAACAAACCCACACTTTTTTTGGTATCTTCATTATGCACCAAAAACCCTAAAAACCCTAACCCACTTTCATCACTCTTAGATTTTTTATACTAGTCGTGGGTCAAGCAAGGAGAGGCAGTGTCTTCGTGGTGTTATAAGCACATCGGTAAGGCCTAAGTGTGTGGAACAACTTTTGGTTTAGGTGTTACTGCGAATCATTAAGGGTTGCACCATTAGGGTTTTCGGTTGGGTTAATTTAGGCAACGTCGCCCTCCAAGGCCCCTGTGAGTCCTACACTCTTGTTAATTTCTATTCATTTATATATGAATTCTTGTTGCCTAGGTTCATTGTGCTTGAACGACCTATGTTTTTATGGTTAATATGAAATCAAGATTTAAAAACCTTACATACTTTCTGATAAACGAATAAAAGGTAAGCCATACATCGATGTTGGGTGTAATTACCTCATTTAAATAAGTGATGCATGCTGCTAACGTGCCCTAGGATAAGCCCTAGTTATGCTAAAAGTGGCGTCGCATCAAGCGATTTGGGTAAACATAAAATTCCAGCTCACTTTTCTTTCTTTTAGCACTTAGCAACTAAGTGGTTTGGGGAGTAAGATACAATGGGTAATCATGCCCCCTAAATCTAGAAATTAGTTGTGAAATATAGTTGACCTATTGAGCTCTATTTAGCAATTTGAGTCGTCAAAAATGGTTAAGAAACGAGTACGTTATGGCCCTTTAAATACTCTAGGAGAATCATGTGCACATAGTTTTTATAAAACAGCCAACGAACCTGTTTTACTCTGTGATTTGCCACACATTTGTCTAATTTTAACTCGAACTAAAGGATGTTACTTGAAGCCTGACGTATCACCTTTAAGCTAGAATAAACATCACCCTTTTTCGTTTAGTATCCTGCTCGCAATTCAAGTTTACTTTCGGGTGTTTGTCACAAGTGTCGACAATCTGTCGAACACTTTGTGTGCACTCAGCCAGTTTTGGCCAACGCACACCCCTACCTTTCGACCCACTTTCGAACCAGTTAACGACCCCGTCATGCAACAGTTATAAAAGATAAATAATAGCCAGTAGGCCATAGATTAATAAGGCATTTTTATTTTGTTCTAACGTCAAGCAATGAAACCACAATCTGACTTTAAAACTCTGACCAAGCAAACGAGATAAGCTAAAACAACCTAATATTTTCTAAGTATAAAACTGCCTTGCGACTCGCGTATGTTTAGCCTTGTTTTTAACTACTCAAACGATGTTTTTAGACGAAACTTACTTAACAAAAGTTGTAGACTACCCAACTGAGATTACAAATATACTTTTACTTTTCATTATGGTCGTCTAACGAACCCGTAAATTAATTGTAAAACTCTAAGTCGTCTCATAATAAAACTTAGTAAAATATGCGCTTAACTCAAATAGTAAACGTCAACGTTTCGTCTAATTAATTAACATACTTAGAGACCAAACCAAGGGCTGACCTAAACTAATATTTTAAAGTATATACAACCTAGTTTCTTAAAAGTCCGAAGTCATAAATTATATACTTATATTTTGACCGCGTTGACCCGATAAATTTGACTATTTTAAAACGAGAAATTGTTTTAAAATATCATTATTTCGAATATAGTTCAAGCACACACTAGGGACGAGATTGCAAGTATTTATATTATTATTTTTCCATTTAGTGAATATATGTAATTTATTCATAGGTTGCGGATAAAGCCTCTTGCATCGTTTTTCATGCCACTACTTTGCTTCTACGTTATCATTACTTGATGTGAGTTTATAGTCCCCATCTTTTATACTTTTTCAATCATTTATCAAATCTCGGGGATGAGATCATGTTTGTTTTACAAACTGGATGTAAGTACATTTTAAATTCAAATATTACAAGTTTGCCTAAGTAGCTATAACCCACTATGCCCATCATCATGAACTGTTAATTGCATAGATGTAATTGTTAATTGCATTATGCGAGCGTGAATGTTATGAATAGATCTATTTAGAATAAACATCCCTGTTCGGGCAAGTAGTACTTGCTAGTTTACCGGTTGACCAGAAACGACGAATGTATACCATTTGAAATCATAGATGTTACGGGTTGAATATCTACATTGGGCAAAGTCATTTATATGTATTTGATATACATACATTGTTTAGCTTCGGTGTCATGAGATTAGTGCATTTCGTAATACATTTTTATGATACTGTGTTTGTTTCTTTATTACAAGGAAATCTTGTTATCCGCTTTATTAAATTTATAAACCTATAAATTCACCAACATTATTGTCAGATTAAACATGTTTTCTCAGGTCAATAAGGTACAAGTCACGGATACATTGGACGGTCGTCATTTGAAGTTACATTATCATAAAAATTTGCATGCATTACATCTTGGGATATTGTTATGTTGCGAAATCTTTACTTTTCCAAGTTAAACAAGTTAAGCCCATGAGCTTTTGTAATGAACCACTTATGAAATCCAATGTATTAGTTTTTTTAAACGACCCTTATAATGGTCATTCTCATATCTTGTGCTATTGATCTATGAAGTAATACCCCCGGAACATCATATTCCGCTGTGGCCTATTTTGGGGGTGTTACAGATTGATATCAGAGTCAAGGTTATAGAGAACCGGGTCAAACGTTTTTACTTGGTCTATAACCGTTTTCAAACATTGTATCATTCAAAAGTTTTTCTAAAGGGACATACATACATTACTTATTTGCATATAGTATACATGCTTACATGTCATACATCATTTTAGCACTAGTTGATTTTACTAAGTTCTTACATAAGTTATATACGTCTTTATATTACATTATGTATATCACTGATGGTCTTATATAATATACTTATACAAGTTTATATTATGGTTACAGATTTGCCATGTCTTCAGACAACGCTTCGTCCACTATTACCTATACGTCTGTATCTTTTGATTTAAATGGACCATCGTCATGGGGTATTCCACTCGTGAATGTCGGCGAGATTCTGAAGATGGACCCGTACGAGGAGGTCGCTCAACAAGGGCAGGCACACCCGATGTCACCTACCTATGTACCTGACCCCATGGAGTTGGATGAGCATGTACAAGTATATGTTCTAGAGCTAGAACACCCGAAGTACCATGCACCATCAGATGATGACATTCAGGTCTAGGATCAGCCTTATGTTGATGATGCTTCACCAATCGCTGAGTCACCTGGATACATTGCCGACTCAGATTCGATGGAGGAGGATACTGATGTAGATTCTATTGATTATCTAGATGAGCCCGAGGATGGCGAGGAGGATGATGATGAGGATCCCAAGGAGGATCCTAGTAAGGAACATGAGCCCGAGGATGAAGACGATGATGATGATACAGATGATGAGGATGAGGAGCCCACTAAGGACGAGAAGGAGGATGAGCACCTAGCTCTGACTGATTCTTCTGTAGTACTTGTTGTTGACCATGTTCCCTCAGCTAGAGATACAAAGGCATTTAAGACTGATGAGTCTGCACCTACACCTAGATCACCTCAGACTAGGGTCCCTTTTTCTCAAACACGTCTTTGTAGGGCACGGAAGACTGTCCGAATTGAGCCACCTATGTCAGCATCCATGGAGGCACACATTGCTGAGAATGCTGCCGCACCTATACTACCCACCAACCTTACCTATGATCAGGCACCATTGGGTCATAGGGCAGCCATGATTCATATGAGAGATGACATCCTCGAGGAGGACATGCCACATCGGAGGAGATTTGTACTTACTGCTCCCCCACCTGGGTGTGATGTAGCAGAGAGTTCTGCTGCTGCTGCTGCTAGAGAACCTAGAGGTCAGTATGCTTTTGTTGATGCTGTTGAGGCCGGACAGGGTTTTATTCGTTGTCCTGCTCATGATGCCTAGACTATTGCTAGAGCTGCTGACAAAGCAGATAATGTTGGTTATGTTAGAGCTTTATAGGCTTTTGAGCATAGGATGATGACTTCCATTGAGGAAGTTAACTTGAGGGTCAGCTACCAGGCACAGGTTTGTAGGAAGGAGAGTGAGGATTTCTACACACAGCTTCTTGACGCTCGGACTGACCGCAGAGACATTAGACTCGAGATTAATGTAGTGAGAGGTCAGAGGACTGCTTACGAGACAGAGTTGCATGAGGTGCGCCAGGCTTACCTTAGTTCCGAGGCTCAGAACAGGGAATTATTGGCGCGATTTGAGACACTAGAGACTCACATGAGTCGTATGGAGTGGCAGCGCCAAAGAGCTGAGGATGATGCAGTCAGACAGATCATGCGTACCCAGGTGCTAGAGGCTAAAGCTCGGATTGATATGGTGGAGGACGCTGGTAGTAGCTGTTAGTTGTAGTTTTCATTTCTAGCTATCTTGTATAGTATATTAAGCTTTATGGGTAATTCCTAGCTAATAGACTCTAGGACATATTTTCATTTTTTGTACTAAGATCATTTGTGGTCATTTTGTACCCAAACTAATCATGTATGATTAGACATTATGTTATGAAATGTTGATGTTATGGTTGATCTTATTTTATTCATTTTCCATTGTGTTGTGGTGTAGTTATTATTATCATATCCATTTGTATCGACATTGTGATTATATCTCACGTACATTGTATTCTTGTGATTATTAGAATCATGCCTGTAACAAGACAAGGAACAAACGACGCCATGACTCCAGAATCTATTCAAGCTATGATCGATCGGGCAATCCAAAAAAACTCTACTTAGGATGACGGAAGCCAAAGTTCAGGAGGAGGAATCAGAAGGCTTGTGCAACCTGCACGTATTTGTTCCTACCCTGACTTCATGAAATGCCAACCCTTGAACTTTAAGGGAACTGAAGGCGTTGTTGGCTTGTCTCACTGGCTCGAAAAGATGGAATCAGTATTCCACATTAGCGGTTGTGCCGTTGAAAATTAAGTGAAGTTTGCTACTTACACTCTGCTAGGTGCCGCACTAACCTGGTGGAATGGTCATGTGAGAACCTTAGGTCATGATGCTGCCTATGCTATGAATTGGGGGACTTTCAAAAAGAAATTGACTGACAAATATTGTCCAAATGGTGAAATCAAGAAACTCGAAATTGAACTGTGGAATGTTAAGGTCAGGGGAAATGATGTTGCAGCTTACACTCAGCGTTTCCAAGAACTAGCCTTAATGTGCACCAAATTTCTTGCTGATGAAACCGCAAAGATTAACAAGTATATCGGTGGACTTCCCGATAACATTCATGGAAATGTCATGTCTGCAAGACCTAAGACTCTGGAGTTTGCTATCGAGTTGGCCAACAACTTAATGGATCAGAAGCTCCACACTTATACGGAAAGGCAGAATGAAAACAAGAGGAAGGCTGATGATTCGTCAAGAAACCATCACCAACAACAACCCTACAAGAAGCAAAATGTAGCTAGGGCATACACTGCTGGCCCTAGTGAAAAGAATGTCTATACTAGGACAATGTGCACCCAAGTGTGGAAAATGCAAGAGGTATGGTCATGCTACCACTGATTGCCGGGTCAATACCAACAACAACAATAACAACAAGAATCAGAAGGTTGAAGCATGCTATGAATGTGGTAACACTGGGCATATGAGGAGAGAGTGTCAAAAAATGAAGAACCGTAGAAATGGAAACGGGAATGGCACAGCTCAAGGGAGAGCTTATGCTTTGGGAGGAAGAGATGCTAGCCTAGACTCCAACGTCATCACGGGTACGTTTCTTCTCAACAACCGTTATGCTAAAATCTTGTTTGATACTGGTGCAGATAGGAGCTTTGTATCTTCTACCTTTAGTGCATCGATTAGAATTACCCCCACTACATTAGAAAATTATTATGACATAGAATTAGCCGATGGGAAAATCATAGGAGTTAATACCATAATTCGAGGTTGTACTATAAACTTCATGAATCATCTTTTCAACCTCGACTTGATGCCTGTCCCACTTGGTAGTTTTGATGTCATTATTGGGATGGATTGGTTGACAAAGTATCATGGAGTGATCATCTGCAACGAAAAGATTGTACGTGTTCCATTCGGAAAAGAAATGTTAATTTTTCAAGGTGATGGAAGCAATCAAAGGAAGGAATCCCGACTAAATATCATTTTGTTCACTAAAGCATAAGGGTACTTGTCAAAAGGATATGATATCTTTTTGGCACATATTACTATGAAGGAAACCAAGGACAAGTCGGAGGAGAAATGACTTGAGGATGTGCCAATCGTCAGAGACTTTCCTGAAGTTTTTCCTCATGACTTGCCGGGTATTCCACCAACTCGACAAGTAGAATTCTAAATTGATTTGGTACCAAGTGTTGCACCTATAGCACGGACGCCTTATCGGTTGGCACCATCAGAAATGAAAGAACTGGCGGAACAACTTCAAGAACTATCTGACAAGGGATTTATAAGACCCAGCTCTTCACCTTGGGGAGCTCCGGTCTTGTTTGTCAAGAAGAAAGACGGATTGTTCCATATGTGCATCGATTATCGTGAGCTGAACAAGCTAACGGTAAAGAACCGTTATCCACTTCATAGAATTGATGACTTGTTCGACCAACTTCAAGGGTCGAGTGTCTACTCAAAAATTGACTTACGATCAGGTTACCATCAGTTGAGAGTTCGCGAAGAAGACATTCCCAATACCGCGTTTAGGACGAGTTATGGGCATTATGAATTTCAAGTAATGCCTTTTGGTTTGACAAACGCACCGGCGGTATTTATGGACCTCATGAACCGGGTGTGCAAACCTTATTTGGATAAGTTTGTGATTGTCTTTATCGACGATATACTAATTTATTCAAAGAACAAGGAAGAGCATGAAGAGCATCTCAAATTAATTTTGAAGTTGCTAAAGAAAGAGGAGTTGTACGCAAAATTTTTAAAATGTGAATTTTAGATTCCAAAAGTATAGTTTCTCGGACACGTGATTGACAGCAAAGGCATTCACGTAGACCCAGTAAAGATCGAGTCGATTGAAGATCGGGCGTCTCCTAAGATTCCAACAAAGATCCGCCAATTTTTAGGACTCATCGGTTATTACAGAAGATTCATTGAAGGCTTTTCCAAGATCGCAAAGTCAATGACTAAGCTGACTCAGAAGAATTTAAAGTGTGACTGGGGAGAGAAGGAAGAAGCTGCATTTCAATCGATTAAACAAAAGCTATGTAGCACACCCATTCTGACCTTGCCTAAAGGATCAGAAAACTTTATTGTTTATTGCGATGCTTTGCATAAAGGATTGGGCGTTATGCTTATGCAAAATGAGAAGGTTATAGCCTATGCCTCTCGAAAACTGAAGATTCATGAGAAAAACTATACCACTCATGACCTAGAACTCGGAGCTGTAGTGTTCACTCTTAAGATGTAGAGACATTACTTATACAAGACAAGGTGTACCGTATTTACCGATCACAAGAGATTACAACATATCCTTGACCAAAAGGAGTTAAACATGAGACAAAGACGATGGTTAGAGCTTCTTAGCGATTACGATTATGACATCCGCTACTACCCAGGGAAGGCAAACGTAGTTGTTGATACAATGAGCAGAAAAGAAAGCGTTAAACTTTTAAGGGTTCGAGCCTTAGTCATGACTATTGGTTTGAATCTTCCTAAACAAATCTTAGAAGCCCAAACCAAAGCATTAAAACCTAAAAACCTCACTGCTGAAGATGTTGGAGGTATGCTTCGACAATACCTTATAAGGGAAAGACTGAAACCCTGTACGGACAGAACCTTATGTTTAAACAATAGGAGTTGGTTACCGTGTTATGGCGACTTAAGGACTCTAGTCATGCACGAGTCTCATAAGTCAAAATATTATATTCATCCGGGTTCAGACAAGATGTACCAAGACTTGAAGCAGTTGTATTGGTGGCCTAACATGAAGGCGAACATTGCCACTTATTTTAGAAAATGTCTGACTTATGCTAAGGTCAAGGCAGAACATCAAAAACCTTCCAGCTTACTAGTCCAACCAGAGATTCCAAAATGGAAGTGGGAGAAAATCACCATGGATTTCGTCACTAAACTCCCTAAGACAGCAAACGGTTATGACACCATTTGGGTAATCGTTGATCGTCTTACAAAATCTGCTCACTTACTACTAATGAGGGAAAATGATCCTATGGAGAAGTTAATGAAGCTTTACATGAAGGAAGTAGTCACCCGACATGGTGTGACTGTATCTATTATCTCCGATCGTGATTGCAGATTTACTTCACTATTCTGGCAAGCAATTCATAAGGCATTAGGAACTCGATTAGACATGAGTACGGCCTATCATCCCAAAACTGACGGTTAAAGTGAAAGGACTATCCAAACCTTGGAAGACATGTTACGCGCTTGCGTGTTAGATTTTAGAAAGAATTAGGATAGGCATTTACCGTTAGTGGAATTCTCTTACAACAATAGTTACCATACCAGCATAAAGGTTGCACCCTTTGAGGCACTGTATGGATGAAAGTGTCAATCACCTGTATGTTGGGCAGAAGTTGGAGATGCTTAGCTTAATGGTCCTGCAATATTTCATGAAACCACCGAGAAGATCGTCCAAATCAAAAGCAGAATCCAAGCCGCTCGTGACCGAAAGAAAAGCTTTGCAAACATTAGACGGAAACCAATGGTATTTCAAATTGGTGACAAGGTCATGTTAAAAGTTTCACCTTGGAAAGGAGTTGTGCGTTTTGGCAAACGGGGGAAGTTAAACCCTAGGGATGTCGGTCCTTTCAAGGTGATCGAGAGAGTCAGAACGGTTGCCTATAAACCTGAGCTACCACCATAATTAAGCCGAGTTCATAACACATTTTACGTGTCAAATCTGAAGAAGTGTATGTCCGATGAATCGTTGGTGATTCCGTTGGAAGAGCTACGTGTTGATGACAAGCTCCACTTTGTGGAAGGACCAATAGAAGTTATGGATCGTGAAATTAAGCAATTGAAGAGGAGTCGCATTCCCATCATTAAGGTTAGGTAGAACTCTAAAAGAGGTCCCGAGTTTACCTGAGAACGTGAGGATCAATTCAAGTTGAAGTATCTACACCTCTTCACCAAGACCGCACCGTCGTCAAGTGCCGCGCCTTAATCCTTGAGGACAAGGCTCATTTAATCAGGGGAGACTATAACACCCCGTGTTTTTTAGGTCATATTACAATCCCAAATTAATTCATTTTCCTTTATATTAATTGGAATTGTGTGATTACTTCCATTTAAACCTCGCTAGTTAAATCGCGTAGGCATAAAAAATTCAACGTTTGCTAGAAACGTCAACTACACTCATTAAGGCTTTACTTGAAACCTCCGTATTCGTCATCTAATTTATGTTTCGCGTCAAGAAAGCTACTTGATCTCATTCCTTTTATTCAATCAAAATAGAAATCTATTAATAATAAACTACATCAAAGTTTAACCCTTATGCATTAGGAAACTAAATAAACTAGAATAAAATCCATATACTCCTACCAACTAGCATGAGTGTCGACATTTTCCCTCCTATTAAAACATATAGTCATGTTGGGTTGTTATCAGATAAACACAAGTAATTCAAAACCCCTTTTAACTCCTAAAAACCCTTGGGTAGAAGCCCATAACTTCTTTTTGCAAAACCCATACAAATCTCATGATTTCCTAGCTGCTATCACTTCGGTTTTGCTTCCAAGTCTTAAACAGTTTTGTTAGGTCTGAATTTCAGGATCAATAAGCAATATAGTGATAGTCTAGAGAGAGAAAGTAGAGAGAGAAAGAGGGAGGAGGATTATGAAAAAAACTTGAATACACATACAAGACACACATCACAAATGAGGAGGTGGAGGGGTATTTATACTCTTTTACAATGAATGACCATGAAGCCCTTGTCTTCTAGACATTTACAATTTAGCCCCTTTGACTTATAGTCTTTGACTATTTACCATCTACCTAACCTATTACACAATAATATTTCATTATTTATTACAAGGCATTTATCTCAATAAGATCGTCACTTTTATCAATCCTAACAATCTTCCCCCTAGGGACGATCATTAAGATTTTTCTTTGATTGCATTAATGATCATCATATTCTTATTCGTAACAATCTCCCCCTAAAGGATGATCATCTCTCTTGTGAATTTGATCTTTGAACTTTCATTGAGATCTCTCTTATGACTTTGATCTTTGAACTTTAACGCTTGTTTGTCTTGAGTCTTGTTGTGTAATAGTGGTCTTGTTCCAATCATGCTCTTGTGATCTTGATCTTTATCTTTTCATTTTCTTTTTCCTTTGCCTTTGAGATCTTCTCAAATCATCATTCTTTACCGTGAATCTATCTTGATTTATCTTTTGCAGCTTTTGACCAACATACTCATACTTTCTTGATATCTTACAATCTTCCTCATGTAGAACTTTTGTCTGGATCAATCAACTTGACGATTTGAGAAAGTTCTTTGATTTATCAGAGTTGCGGAAGTGTATCTTTGAACTTTAAGTTTGAGTATGAGAAATGAAGGTATGAATTACGACGGTGTTCTTGTTTCTAAAAGGTATAGATGTTGTTGATGTTCTTCCCCCCAATTGCTTCCCCCTAAATAAACAACCATTCGTATACACATACTTCACATTTCCTCCCCATAAATGTTGCTTGGCAGTTTTTGTCTGTTTTTGGTCATTTAAGCTCATTTTTAGAGGTAAAAGATATGTGTAATTAAGCACTTATCATTGCACCTGAATATTCGATAGTGAATTTATGTGTGAAGTGCGGTCGAAGCATAAGAGTCATCTACTAACTTCAATTCCAACAATCTCCCCTTATCAAAATTGTGACATCATAAGTAACCTTGGTAATCCAACACTTCACTTGAATGAATCAAGGAAATGTTGTTTGTGTTTTTCGAAAACAAATTCCGAAAAACACGATAACAACTAGATCACTTAGATTACTAGTTAACACTAATTGAATCATTAAACAATCATTTTCAAATTAGTGACCTACGTTCAGCGTTGGCTTGATGTTAGCACTGGTAGGATTTCCATTCATCATTGTGAATACTTTACTTAAGTATCACTATTGAATGTTCCGCGCAATGTCACAAAGACATGCAATGTCACATAGACATATAAGCGACTCTTGTACCTTTTTGTATCTTTGATGTTTAATACAAATGTACTTTTGTGTCCTATGTGAGATTTATGATTTGATCTCTTTTGGCTCTAGACTCAATAAGTGCTTTTTGGTTTTAGTGATCGGAGGCTGGAGCAGACTGCCACCTTTTCAATATCAACAATCTCGGAGTGAGATGTCAATAGATTATGCATTTAATCTCCGTGACAATGAAACAAGAATTCTTTTGAGAGAATCTTGAGTGGCTGGGAAGGGTTGTGCATTGCATCACTGGGTCCATGATGTCTTTCTTCAATACCAAATATCATCTTTGTGATATTCGATAGATTATGTATTGACCCGGTTTCTGCCTAAAGTTTGTGGAGGGCTTCTTTCTTTTCACCCTTTATCCATACATTTCTTTTTCATTCTTCAACCCCTTCAATGTTAAACTAACGCGTCCTCATTATCATCTTGTTGTGATTGTTCCGATGATAACTCATGCCTTAGTTAACATTATTCCCATTCACATTCTACTCCATCATACCTAAGGACCTATATTCTATCTATGGAATGTCCCTGGGTAGATCCCTCCGGTTCTGGTTGGATCATGGGATAATACCTAACCTTACCACCTTATATCTTCTTTGATCATTGTGAGGTAGTTGGTTGATGGGTATTTAAGATCGAAACCATAAAACCATTTGAAAATCAATCAAAGTGTTTGATATAAATCAAAACATTTAACACTTTGAAAGTTTCACTTTTTGAGAAATACTCCCCCTACACATGTGCATTGATATTCAAAATTATTTTGCACATGGAGGAAAGAGTTGATTGCACTTTGAGTCTTTTAGATCACTTTGATATTCCACACACTTAAGCATTTATCTTTCTTGATCACATTTTAATCCAATTTTCTCCCCCTCAAAAATAGCATACCAAATGATATTTTTGATATCAATGGATTAAAATAGCTATATGAGAATTTGAAAACACATGGGAGAAAACGGATATAGCATGATTATGATTTGGAACCTTTTTGAATGTTCTAAACAAATTTGAAAAATAGTTGCGTCAAAGTATATAAATATCTAAAACGTATGGTCAGTAGATTGCTCACTCCTCATCCTGTTAATTTTAGGAAACGATCGTAACCGGACACAATCTTCACCTTTTGCACGCATATCGATATAAACATACTTGACCACAACTTCTTTTAAATCGATTATTATGCATTTGTTCAAAACATTTTCATTTGTATAGCATTTTGCTTGAGCTCAAGATTTTGAATATCTTAAATGAAATAGCTCAAGTCCAAGAAGTTGTAAACTTCCCGTTGTGAGGATAAATGTACAAAAATGTACACTTTCCTTTATTTGAAGAATGAGTCCTAAGCTGACATATACTTAGAAGTCGTATGTCCCGAGCACACTTTTTGAAAAGATGTTGATAAAAAATTGCTCGGGACAAAGAAGATTTCTCTTCTATTGAAGATAAAGCGCACTGAAATGTACACTTTTCTTTTATTTGAAAACCGGGTTGTTATCTAAAAGTTAATAACAAGCCATTTTGGTGAGCAAACTTTTGAAAGATTTTGAAAAAGTTGAATACTTGTTCAAAACAAGAAGATTTCTCTTCTTTTTAAGGTAAAGCGCACTGAAACGTACACTTCCATTTTATTTAAAGACCGGATTTAAATCTGACATTTGATTCCAAACCATTGACATCGAATTTAGACAACAACTTTTGGAATCCATTTAAGCACGGTGCTAACGAGTTTACCAAATTTTGAAAACCAATTGAAAGTTGTGTCAAGTCCATGTAAAGATGTTGAGTTCCAACGAGGGCTTGAAACCGGTGTTTCATTTGAAAACAGCTCTCGTGGAATCAACGGAGATTTAAAATTCCTCTTGATACTCTATTGATTTTTGAAACTCGGTGTTTCATGTGGAGTTTTAAATCTTGTTGTCGAAGAAGATTTTCATTTGTTAGTGTCATTTGATGAAACATTCTAAAAATTTGTTTCGTTTAAAAATCTTACTTTCTTGTTGATGGTTGAAGCAAAGTCATTCTTGTTTTGCATCGAAAGCATTTCTGATTTGGAATATTTGAAAGATTTACGAAGAAGATTTCCATTTGTTATTGTCATTTGATGAAACATTTTGAAAATTCATTTTTGAACGTTGAAAATGTCTTCCTTTTTGTTGATGTTGAAGCAAAATTCATTCTTGTTTTGCATTGAAAGCATTTCTGATATGGAATATTTGAAAGATTTTAACATTGATTTTGTTGTTTTGGTCTCCAAACTTGTTTTACCGGTGTAAAACGAGAATGTGGAGTGACAAAAATTTGATTCTTTACTTTTAAAGTATTTGTCTTAAAACTCTTTTGAAAAGTAGATGCTCCAAAGTATGATGTATTCCTTAATTGGCCTCCACACTTGTTTTACCGGTGTAAAACAAGAGTGTGATGCTTCAAAAAATTGATTCTTTGCATTTGAAGCTCTTGTCTTAAAACCCTTTTGAGGAAAAAATGTTTCAAAACTTTGAGATTTCTTAGAAAACTTCCTATCTTTTTGTAAAGAATAGGTTGTAAACTGAGAAACCCTTCTTAAAAACGGTTTTGAGGATTCACCCGTGTGAACCTTTTCCGAAACACTTTCTTTAGGTTTTGAAGATTTTGAAACATTGATGTTCCATTTTTTCTGATTAAGAGAATCAAACTTCACTTTTGAAGCATTATACGAAGTTCTCAACTCATGATATTCTTTTTGACAAGAATGAATATCTTGTGATGCCAATTTTGATTCCAAAGATGCAATTTTTTTCAAAAACTGATCTTTTTCATTTTTAGGCAAAGACTGTGCAGTGACTGGTTTTGACAAATCCTTTTGCACAACAATTTTGGGAATGAACCATGATTTTGAAATTTGAGAGTTTATCAACAATTTATCAGCTGGTGGTTTTCCCAAAATTGAATGTTTATCAAACTTAGTTTGCACAGACTTTCCTTTCAGATTTTCCAATTGAGTTCTCAAATGATTAATTTCTTTCAAAAATTGATCCTTTTCAGCTTTAGAATCATCAACCTTACGAGCCAATTGTCGTTCAAGAACAACTTTCGTTTTTTCAAGTTTTTCAAAATACGCCTCAAATTTAGCTGTTCTGTTCGACAATTCAAGCTTGACGTCATTAAAATCTTTTGTTTGTTGAGTTAAAACCTTTTCAAGCTCGACAAACTTTGTTAGAAACTCACATTTGGCATTATCACAAACATTCTCCCCCGATTCCATGTTAAGTTCAGAAATATCCAACTGCTTCTTTTTGAAAAATTCAATTTTTTCGAGAATGTTTTTGAACTTAGTTTCAGCAAATTCAAACAATTGAGACTTCAGATTTTCTGCCTCGTCTTGTGTTACATTTGAAGTTTTTGTTTGGACCCGCGACTTTTTGATTGAATCAAACAAGTTTTTGTAAGTCAACTTCAAATGTTCATTCTCCTTAATTAATGACGCCACACGATATTCCAACTCAATGTTTCTCGTTTCAATCTCATCAAAATCGTCCTTAACTTTGACTTCATCACATTGTTTAATCTCAACTTTTGACCTTTGAACCGACTCAAACAAATCTTTATAAGTCTGTTTCAAATGAGCATTCTCAAGTTGTAATGATGCCATAAAATTCTCATTTTCTTTTTGCACAGTTTTCAAAGAATTATTTTCTTGTGACTTGTGTTGAAGTGCGATTTCAAAAGCAATACCCTTTGCCTCAGATTTTGACAAATCTTTTTCCAATTCAACAATTCTTTTTGACAATCCCTGTGTGACTTCAAATGAAACATCGTTTGACTCTTTTGAAATTCTTTCAATTTCATCATGTAAATCCTTATTCCTTATTTCCATACAAGAAGTTATGACAAGATTCTTGATATCTTTAGTTAAGGATGCTTCCAAAAGTTGATCTTTCAACAAATCATTTTGATTCTCAATTTCATCAAGATAGACATCATTTTGCTCAAACGCATCTTTCATTTCTTTTATATCCCTTTGAAATAGATTCTGAAAGGCTTCAAAATAGGTTTGCCACTCTCGAAGAATGTATTTCCCTTCAATACAAACATTAAGTAACCTTTGTTCTTCTTTAGACGTATAGAAAATGCTTTCTCGTTTGTGATTCTTTTCAAGTAACCCAAGCAAATTTCTGTAATATTTGTCCATTTGAATCAAAGTCACAAGCATTGGATTTGCACTAGGCATTGATGCCATGCTTGGTTTTGTCTTAGAAGCAAATTTCTCAGAAGATGTTTTTGAAACAGAAGATATACAAGATGATGAAAAATATGTTTGTTCAGCAGAACGCTCTTTTTGAGGAACAAAGTCTTTATAAAGTTTGTTCAACTTTTCGTAATCGATTGGTTGAATCTTTAGCTCTTGAATTTTTTCATCTTTTTGAAACTCATTCATTTTTAATTGACTCTTTTCAGCATCCTCAAGAGTTTCCTCAGAATCAAACACATGCAGTTGTTCATTTTTATCACAAAGCTCA
Source organism: Tanacetum coccineum (assembly GCA_026074375.1). Lineage (NCBI taxonomy): Eukaryota > Viridiplantae > Streptophyta > Magnoliopsida > Asterales > Asteraceae > Tanacetum > Tanacetum coccineum. The sequence goes on along the minus strand of BQNB010022365.1, from coordinate 8,882 downwards.
GAAGCACGATACAACTTAGGAATTTTAGCATAAGCTTGTGAAAGAACACAAGGACCGTTATATCCCACACCCGACTTATGTAAGTTATCCCGAAAAGCTTTTTGTTCATTTGTAAGCAACCGAAGTGTGTCAGTTGATCTGCCCATTTTGCAAACAACATTTTCAAGATCTTTGATTTTATCTTGTAACTGAATAATATCATTAAGATATTTTTCCTCTCTGTCACGTTGTGTTTGTTTGAAAATCGTTTGTGTCTTTTGAAGTGATTGAACTATTTCCTCGTTTGATCCTATTTTTTCTGATTTAATCACAACGAACCCAAAAATTTCCGACACAAACTTCAAAACTTTCGATCCAAAATATCAAGCACGCTCAAATAACCGTGATCCAAAGTTATACTCAATTATAAGCACGCCTTACACTCACTACTTAGCCCAAACAAAGTGTTAGTCAAACCCTTAACAAATCATATATATCTACTACTTGCACACTTGTTATATCAAATCCATTTTTTATATCAAGTCCATGACACAAACTTATCAACAAACTCGGCCCAACTGATAAAAGACTAAAATTTGAAAGCCCAATATCCACTTTAAAGCTTGATAAACACAAACCCTACACTCTTTAATTATATCATACGCACACACAAACCCTTATTTCAAAACATGCGCCTCTCTCATATACTCTACACAAACAAACTCTATCCCTTAGTCTTACACACACACACGCCCCTCTTATAACTTTGAAAACACACACAACCACAAACCCTAATCCTATCACACGCCTCACTTTATCTATTTCAGTCACACAGTGACTATCTCTCTTAAAATCGCAATCGACACAAACACACTCTTAATTTACAAACATAAATCAATCCCTCTTTATTACACAACACAACACGCATATGCTTCTTATTATCTTCCTGTAAATCCAAATGAACCCACAAACAAATCTTGTCAAACCTTTGATGATTCAAAATTTGTTGAAGACGTAGGTAAGAATTTGTTTGTTGATTTTCTTTTTGAACCGAAACAAAAGAGAGTATGAACAATCTTGTTTATAACTTTCTTTTATTTTCAAAGATGAAACAAGAATATATACCAAACAAACCCAACTGAGATCAACCTTTCTTTATTATCGTTTTTGTTAGTTTGGAAAATCAAAAGAAAAAGAAAACTTAACCATTTTGTTCTTGGGTTTCTTTTGATTTTTGAAAATTAGCAAAAAGTGAAAGTTCAAAAACGATCTATGATGATATGCTCCATACACAAAAATCTTTAAAGATTGCTAAAAATGGACAAATACAGAGATCGAGTTTATTTTCCGAGAATGGTTGACACTGTTTGTTTTTCGCTTATCACAAATCGATCTATGATGATATGGTTTTTGTGTTTTGAAAAGAACTTGATGTTCTTGAAATCTCTTATGAGATGTAAAAAAAAACCCAAAGCTGAGATCTCTATTTTCAAAAATTACTGGTTCCGAGTTTGTGATTCTTGTTTCTTGTTTTTTAGTTTGTGTTTCTTGTTTCTTGTTTCCGAGTTTGATATGATCCGAGAATGATTTTTGAGAAAGAATTTTTAGATCAATGATGATAATGAAAAATCTAAGATCTTATGATGAGATTGAGTTTGATCTTGTGTTTGAAAAATATGAGATCTATTGTATCTTCCGAATTTGTGTTTCTTGATCCGAGTTTGAGATGTTTGAGATTTTGTTTCCGAGTTTGGTTTGTGTTCCGAGTTTGATGTTCGAGATCAACTTTGGATCCGAGTTTGATTTGATTTAATATCAAGTTTGAATCAGCTTGTGTTTCCGAGTCTTACCAAGTGTGAGATTTTCTTTGTTTGAAAATCTAACTGAATTTAGATCTGTGATGATATGTGTTAAGAATCTTTTAAAGATTTGAAATAAGCTCAACAAAACACAAATCTGAGATCAATTGATATGAGAGGTTTCTAGTTATGAAACTCATAAAAAACGATTGGATTCTGAAACTCATTACACAAAAACGCGTTTTCAAAAACGAGTTTGACTGTTGACCACTGAGTTTGACTATTTTACGATTCCAAACTCGATAAACCGAGTTTGACTTTTGACCAAGAGATAACAAGCAAGCAGACCAGATGTAACAGATTTTGACCAAATATAACAAACTTTGACCAGATGAATTTTACTGAGTTTGACCAGATCTACTAAATTTGAAAATAAACACAAATAAGCTATTTTTGAACAAATTTTGCCATGATTCTTATGATTAAACCATAAGCAATCAATTTCAGTTGCATAAAACACAACTGAAATTAGCTCAATAAGCACAAAATAAGTTGATTTGACTGTTTGACCAGAAATAAGCAGTTTGACTCAAAATAAGCTCACAAAAATAAGCTAGAAATCAGAAAAAGCAACTCGAACTGAACCAGAATAAGCACAACAAATCAGGACTGAAAAAGCACAAAATAAGCTCGAAATAAGCTGCTTCAATAAGCTGTCAGAATAAGCTGTCAGAATTAGCTCTCCAAAACACCACTAAATCGCTCCTGCAGCTCTGATACCACTTGTTATTTCTGAAATTCAGGATCAATAAGCAATATAGTGTTAAGTCTAAAGAGAGAAAGTAGAGAGAGAAATAGGGAAGAGGAGGATTAGAGAAAAGATTAGAATGAGATTAAGAAACACCTAGAGACACACCTCACAAATGAGGTGGTGGAGGGGTATTTATACCCTTTTACAATAATGAGCATAAAGCCCTTGTCTTTTAGACTTTTACCATTTAGCCCCCTTGTCTTTTAGACTTTTTCTATGTAGCCAAGTCTTCCTTTTACTCTACCCTATTACACAAATTGTATATTCACTATTTATTACAAGTACATTTATCTCCAATATAGATCGTCACTTTTTATCAATCCTATAAAATTTCCCACTAGGACGATTTCATTTGAGATTGCTCTTTTGATTGCATTAATGATCATCATTTCTTTATTCGTAACAATTGGCATTGGATAAATTCCCAAGCTCAAATGCATAAAACAACTTAAACCAAAGGGCAAGTTTGTCATCTTGAAGTGCCCTAAAGGCACTCTTAGGTAACGTGTGTTGCCCAGCCAAGACCACATTCGACAAATCAACCTTTTTACTACCCCTTTTTCTTATTGACATAAAAACATCACATACAAGATTACTCGCATTAACCCTTACAGAATCATCCCCACCAGATCGACCACCCTTACTCTCCATGATAATCCATACAACCAGAATAACAAGAAGAAAACCCCAACAACAAGAAGAAACGTCTACCTTCAGTTACGCGTAAACCTAGCAGAGCTAGGGCTTAAATAATCATTATCCCTTTTATATAAGGTATAAACACGAATTTACAAACTAACATAATGATCAAAGTTGCATTCATTTCTTATACATTGCATCAAAACACTTTCATCATCCTGAGAAATCTCTTGCCTCATTTTAGATAACCTAACATATTATTATAAACTTTCATAAAAGTTGTATTAACTATTGTTTAAACAAATTTACTTTCTTTTAAACAAAATGTTTTAACACCTCATTGGATTCAAATTTGTAGTCACGAAATTTACATAAACCTCTCACTAAAGGAAATCATATTTTGTTTTGGCAAATAAACTAATCTCTAAGTTTTTTGATTAAGTAAACTTCTAAAAATACTTTCAAATTTAAACATTATTGGTTTGTTAAAAACTCACTTTTAAAAGCCTAAAAAACAAGTGAACTTTTGTGAAAAAACAATAACATGTGACTAAATCAACTTTAAAACGGATAAAAAACACCCCCACAGACCTTTAAAAGATCTACAGATCTTTAAAAGATCCGCCCCCAGCTTGAATATGTACCTTACGAATTCAATTTTTATTTTGCCAATTTAAGTCACCATTTAGTCAACATTCAAATCAAGCGTTTGCAATGTAAAAATACACATTCTCAACTATCCAAAATCTTCTTTAACCCTTGATCATTATGTTTCTAAATATCCATTAGACAATCGTGTCTTATATCACTATCATATTACACCATGTATCACTATCATACAACACCTTATATCACCCATTATATTTCAAATTAAAGGTTAGATGGTTTATGTACGTGTTTATGCCTTAAAAAACAAGTGTTATAGGTTTAGTGTGTTTAGGCTTTAAAACAAAAGGGTTATAGGTTTGTTATGTTTGTGCCATGAAATATATACGAGTTTCGTTGTACTCGAAGAGGGACTCAATATTTAGCCTAGTATCGATAAACATTGTAAGCGACGTTGTAAGGTTTTCTCTGCCGAGAAGATAGCGTGTTGACTTAATAAAGTAACTCTCGAGTCAGATACTCGGGAGTGGAGTAGGGCGAAAAGGAGTTTCATGACCGAATCACTATAAATCATCGTGTCAGTTTGATCTCTCTTTTACTTATTGCTTTGTGATTCTTGTGTTTATATTTGCTCTGCGTTGATATGTTTTATTTCAAGCTCTCTACTATCATTATTGCTCTAGATTTATATCAACACTTTTTATATTACATCACACTTGATTGGTTATTTGATACGAGCAATTTAAGTTATTTAAACAAGAATTTATTCACCTCTTTACGTTTTTCACAGGTCTATAGGTTTTTATCACATACAAATACGAATAAAAAGTAAAGTTGTTAAAAAGGTTATTTATAAACTAAATAGTTGTTGCCAAAACTTAGTTGATAAAAGATGGAACACCAACTAGTTACTCATTACTAGAAAAACAACTAAAATAAAAACAACTAAAATAAACTATTGGTTAACATGTTAATGATATTTGAATATTTATTCTGCTTTTATTATTAGCAAAAGCTGCACAATATCAAAACAAATTAATATTTTTACGTTAATGTCACATCATCACTTCTTTCACTTTTTAACCTAAATGATCACCACTCCTCTCACCTATATAAAAATACGCATTTTATACAAATATACCATATAAATACATCAAACGGTCACACATCAATGAAAAATAAATATCAATAAAAAACACACGGTACCCGAGCGATGACCATGGTAAGTGGTTACCACTTCCCTCCTCTTTTTTTAATAGATCGCACATAACGAGGGGCAGTGACGAAACCAAGAAAATAGGTTATAGGGGGCAAAAATTTTTTGACAATAGCAACAAAATGCGGAAAAAAAACTAATATCGAAATGATAAATCGAGTGTTGTTACTTACAAATGAATGATTTACTATGTTTTAAAGCGTTGAATGTTGAGTTTTAGTATGTGGGTAGAGGGCAATTTGAGTTTTGGGTGGAGGGCACTTTTAAGAAAAGCTCAAAATCGAAGAAAAATTACACTAAAATCTCATCATGTCGGGCTAGCCATGGAGGGCACTGGCCCCCCATACTACACACATGCATCCGTCTGACGAGGGGTATGATGCAATGAGGTGGCGCGTGACAATGGTGAAGTAAGAGTAATGGCTCATTACAGTGGAGGGTGTGGTTGGGGGTTTTCCCTCGCCACGTCAGTTCCACATCATCAAAAAACACTTCCTTCATCTTTTCCCTCAACTTTCCTTCAACCATTGCAGCGCACTCTCTCTCTTCTATAAACCTTTTTTTAACTTTTTATCATTTAAAAATACCCACAAAACACAAATAACCACTCTCATGTCAATAAACAATTATATATCTCTCTCTTCTAAAAAGCTTCTTTCCTTTTCAATGTCAGATTCTCTCTCTTAATACACAAGCGGGACTAGCAGGGAAAAAATAATCATTTTTGCCGAATACAAGGAAGGGAAAACAATCAATGAGAGGTCCCGTAGCTTTCCTTTTCTCTCACACCCTCTACCCTTACCATTGCATGCAGCTTACAGGTTATCTAAATTGATAAAACGTTGGAATTATTAACGCGGAGTAATATGTAAAAAAAATTCAAGTTCAAACATTACTTGATACAAATAACTTTAAAAGCGATGGTAAATTGATAATGAACTTAAACGACGTCATGAGCCAGTCAGCTAAAAAGTCGAGAAAAACGTAGTTTAAAAACAAAATCAAAATATAAAAGTTTAGTTGGAACGATACTTTTAGATTAATATAATACTTGTATAATTTTCCCATTATGCAATCAATGAAACTTGAACTAAAAAAAAACAAGTTGCACTTATTCCACTTAATTTTTGTTTTGTATTTTTAGAGATAGAAAAGATAAACGAGTCATAATCCTGTAGGGTTAAGTTATTATTACCCCTCAAAAAAAGCCATCTATACCTCTTAGAGCACAGGGAGTCGTGGTGCCAAACTTTTGGTGCCAAACTCCAAAAGTGGTGCCACGTCAGCAAAATAGAGTTTGGCACCAGAAATGTCATGGCACCAGAATTCAGTGGGAGTGATTTGGCACCAGAATTCTGGTGCCATAGCATTTTTTTTTTGAATATTTATTTAAAATACACTTATTTATAAAACTAAAAATAAAATTCATTGAAATTAAAAACATTACATTAAAAAACACAATACATAAAAAAAACATAAATTAAAAGACATAAAATTAAAAGACATAAAATGAAAATGCATAGAATTAAAAATCATAAATTTGGCGGCGCCGACTAGTTTGGAGGTGGTGGATATGCCGCTCGGATTCTTGCCTTTTGGGCGTTGATGATAGCGGCGTCGGCCGCATCCATCCCGCGTGTGTCGATTTGTAGCACACGCATGTCCTCCGCAATCCTTTGAGATTGGATCAACCGCCTTCGGTCTTCACTCTCTCTCTCGAGAACGGTCATTTTGGCTTTGCGGTCTAACTCGTATTGTTCCGCCATGAATTCTTGATACGCGGCCGGGTTTGAACCGGAGCTAGCGGTCGAGTTAGAACTCGTACGTTGACTTTTAGCAAGTCGTTGCAAACCGGGTGGTCGAGGCAAATCATCATCTCCAAAATGCTCCGGTTCCTCGTCGGTGCCCAAAAGACGATTTCTTCTTTGCAAAGTCGAATCGGGGTTTGTCCACTTGTGTTTGCCTTTCAAAAAAAGCCAAGCACTCCGGTGCTTAAACTCACCCCCCACGGTTGCATCATACAACGTGTGCACCCTCGACATATGATCATCATCATTCTCCCCACTATGAACCGCGGTTTCTTGCACCAATTGATTAAACTTGAGAACCGAGGTATTCATTGGAGTCCACTTACCCGTCAACATGTTCTTGGTACGCTCCGTGAAGCCTTTTTTCTTCGCTTCCGTATTGTACACATTTTGGATTTTGTACCAAAAAGTATCTCGCTTTTGATCACACCCGGTTTTTGGATCCTCGGAAACTTGAATGAAACATTCCGCCAAAAGCAACTCCTCATCTTGAGTCCACGCATTACGAATTCTTTTTTGTTTCTCAAGTGGCGGTTCTTTTTCTTTGTTTTTTTTGCCTTCGACTTCAAACGGACGCCGCGGCTAGGCTTCGACGTCGGGGTCGGAACCGGCTCGTCTTCATCTTCGGTATCTTCGACTTCAAAGTGGTGCGATTGTTGCTCGGAATGTGGTTGGGAAGTGGTGAATTGGTTTGGTAATTGTTGTGGTTGTTGTTGGTGCATTTGTTGCATTTTAAATTGTTGAAACATCAACAATTCTTCTTGGTTAGTAAATTGAGGTTGGTAATTTGGATTGACATAGTAAGGCATTTGGTTGAATGCCGGTTGAGTGGAGGAGCCCGGATTCGAAGACGACCCCGGAATTTGGTTGGTTGGGTCGTTAAGCATACCGGAAATCCAATTTGGTAGGTTGGGGTTGGGATTGGGATTCATTTTTTTTTTGAGTGAAAAATATAGAGAAGTAGAGAAATGTGAAGTAGAAGATGTATTGAAAGTGTGTGTGAAGTATGAAATAAAAAGGGGGTATTTATAGGATTTTTAAAGGGGTAAAATTGTGATTTTGGGGGTATTTTTTTGAATATCCGCTCCCCCTAACGGATAGATTTAAAAAAAAAAAAATTAAGTTTGGCGTGGGCTGTTAGCCACGGCGCGAAGACCCTTGGCGCCAGCCATGGAGTCGTGCGCCGTTGGCCATTTTGGCGCCATGGCTTGGCACCAAGCCAACAGCCGACGATTCCCTCCCCTCTAAGAGTCATAACCTTTCCCTACAACCACCATGAGTTTATATATATATAAACACATATTTGGTCTTGCATATGAACATCTTCATATCAACAACAAATTATTCAATGCTTTGCTCTTTTTGTTGTGCCTAGAATTAGAGTGTGTTCTTGTCTTATCCCTATACGAATTTCGTGTAACCCATTGCACCAAATAGGGTCGAAATATTGTATCAGAAAAGTGAACTTTTACACGATTCAAGAATTTATCCAGCAATCTATGATTATCAAAACCCGAATACCAACAAGTCCTTTCTTATGAGTGTTCACACCTACATATACGATGCATCAGGAACGAATGTCAAAAGGAAAGCTTTATATATATGGCTGCAAGTTAAGCTAAAGTGAGGCTCTTTAGGCCTTATTTTAAATTTAGCGTGACAAGCAATATTGGAGATCACCAAAAAAATAGTAGATGATAGATAAAATTAGGGGTGAGCAAATGGACCGAGAACCGAACCGGAACCGACTCAACCCGAACCGAATTTTAAAACCGCGATTCGGTTCTCGGTTCCTCAATATTTTAAATCTCGGTTCGGAACCGCGGTTCTCGGTTCCGGAACCGAAGAACTGCCTGACTTTCAAATATATGGGATTTTTTAGGGGTGAGCAGAAGAAACCGAAAAAACCGAAACCGAACCGAAAACCGAAAAAACCGACCCGAAAAAACCGACCGAAACTAGAAACCGATGGTTCGTTTTTAATTTTTCAAAAACCGAAAAATTTCGGTTCGGTTTCGGTTTTT